>JNEV01001616.1:0-76545 GCA_000697495.1 Saksenaea oblongispora B3353 | reverse complement strand
TGATGTACCATGATATCTTGACAAGAGTGTATATAAATGGCGCTTTCTGATACGCTTTTGGTTTCCTGAGTCTCGTGCTACGTTGGGCTTGACCTCCAGGAATGCTTTTGGTATCTATTACATGCTTTGCAACAACTGAACGTATATCTTCCGTCGATAGATACTGCTCCTCGTAAAGTGCGTCGTTGTAGGGATTAAATGGCAGAAACACATCATTTAGGAACTGAAGGATCTGTGCGTGACTTGCCAACTTGTACTCGCTGCCGCTCTGTAGCTGGCTTTCAGTCTCCATGGTAACGGTTACCGAGCTACTTTCATTTTCGGTTGTGTGCGTCATTTATTGCTGTGTAACAGTTGACATAGGTAGACATGTGACATGGTAGTTCTAAAAAAATTGTTTGCTTGGGACAACGTCCCTCATTTTCTTTCGTCCATTATGTTGTCTCGCAAAAGAGTGAAGCTTACAGAATCGCAAGCTGCTTGCATCTACTTTGGCGAAGAAATTAACGAGATCAATGAACAGGAATGTCACAGAGTAATCTCAAGTTACCGCGGCTCCCGCCTTGTTTACACAGAGGATCCGCAGGAACCCCAAGTTATGTCAATATGCAGAATCAATTGCCGTCCTATAACATACCAGTATTACTTGCCAGCCTTTTCCATGGTAGCTCAAGAGCAACAAGAATTTGGTTTACCATCTGTCGCCTCAGCAACCGAAAATGAAAGTAGCTCGGTAACCGTTACCATGGAGACTGAAAGCCAGCTACAGAGCGGCAGCGAGTACAAGTTGGCAAGTCACGCACAGATCCTTCAGTTCCTAAATGATGTGTTTCTGCCATTTAATCCCTACAACGACGCACTTTACGAGGAGCAGTATCTATCGACGGAAGATATACGTTCAGTTGTTGCAAAGCATGTAATAGATACCAAAAGCATTCCTGGAGGTCAAGCCCAACGTAGCACGAGACTCAGGAAACCAAAAGCGTATCAGAAAGCGCCATTTATATACACTCTTGTCAAGATATCATGGTACATCACATAAGGATTTTAGTGCTTTTCTAGTTTCTCACTATGGGCTTAATTTTGGTAGCAACCATCGTGCAGTCCATCACGGAGACACTAATCAAGCATCAGCGTCAAATACAAGCAATGAAAGATAGGGGGATCATCATTGTTGGCTACGCCAGAAAGTCCAAGACACCTGAGAGAGAGTGTGATCGCGTACGGCTATTGCAAGAGATGACTTCAAAGCTGCAAAGTCGTTGACTCGCCGACCAGATATATGTTTCTCCCAGAACATCAAGTGATGAACTTCTCAGAAGCCGCGATATGCCAAGGCCACAATCTCTTTTGGATGCCTTGAACAATGTCAATGGCACGACTCAAGGTAATTTCACTTTTTCTATATGCAAAGTAGGACCTAATAGATGTTTATTTATGTTTTATGATTAGACCTTTTTGAATTGCTTGCAACCACAACAAGCAAGGTTTGCTTGGTAGCTATCGACTTTGCTGGTTTGAGCACCAATGAGAACGATATCTACGAATTGATCAAGTATGTTAATTCCTATTTGTAGGGAAAAAAAAAAGACGAAGAGACTAATCTACCCGTTTTTAGTGACCATAAGTGCATTGACAGCGTGCTCATAGATTTGCTACCTACAGCAAATGAAATTGCTGTTTTTAAAAGATTGGATGTATTGGCTAATCCTGCCTGCCTTAAGGTATTTCAATGCCGAGCATCTTTAGTGAAGCGATCTCTATAAGCAATAAGACCAAATATCCTTTCTGCACCTTATTTCCTTTTTAATTAAGCTGCTCTGTCTACTTGGTTTCTTGTTCTCAACTCAGTGATTGGATTCGGCTGGATCGGCCGATCCATCTGGCAAACATGCCTGCTCTCAACTCAGTGACTGGATCGGCTGGATCGGCCGATCCATCTGGTAAACATACCTGCTCTCAACCCAATGGCTGCCTCATCTGTCTGCATACTTCTAATTAAACATTGCATTTTTTCCTTTTCGGCTGGGCAGTCTTACCTTCTACCAAGACAATGATGAAAGGTGTATTGAATAAAGCAGTTTTTTCATGATATTTGATTAGATTCACACACCGGTGAGCCTCACTTCAGAGATTTCTTTCCTCATTCTTACAATGAGGAAAGAATGTCATTGCATGTCTAATCCCGGCTTGGCAGTCTGATCTCATCACATTATTCACTGAAGCACAGACCCGGTTTGTAAGTCTATCATCGGCTTTCAGCGCATTTCTTTTCATACCTGCCTTTACCTTTGACCAAAATTCTTCAATAGGATTTAAAAATGGAGAATAAGGAGGTAAGTATAGACACTTGTACCCTCTTCTCTCGAACTCGCCCTGGTGTATGTATTGGTGCATTGTCCATCACGATATAATGACCTTTCATATCATGTTTATCCAGCACATTCATTACATTTGATATATAAGACAGGAAGTGTTCCGTTCGCGTACCAACCCGACCATTGATTGTCTTTGCGTCTTTTCCGTTAAGCTTTCTCTTTTTGGACATAAATGCAGGGAGGATGGTTGGGTTCTCTAGAATGTCTAAAAGTCGCACGAATCCCATGTATCTGCATGTCATGTACTGTCTTTTTCGAAAGCTTTTCTCCAGGTCAAACAGGTGCTTCTCTTTTAAACATGTTTACGCTATCAAACAATGACAGTTTTTCCGAACAATGGTGTTTATTCATAACACTAGGATTACTTAGACATTATATGATTGCTTGTCATCTTTCAGATTGGGAGATAATCTTTTATCTACGAAACTTCTGAATATCCGCTCTTGTCTTTGTCTATTCGAATACATATAAATTGTGTCTTTGCCAATTCGAATACACGTAAACCTTGTCTTTATATATTCGAATACATGTAAACCTTGTCTTTGTCTATTCGAATACGTGTAAACCGTGTCTTTATCTATTCGAAAAAACCAAGTTGCGCACAAAAAATCAGCTTGCGCACAAAAAATCAAGTTACACATGCTTGGAAAGTAAGGCTGCTCATAGGATAAAGTAACGTATCTCCGTATGAAATTCGGGATCTCAGACGGTACTACTAAAATGACCCAAAATTTTCTGTGCGCAAACTGAAAATTTTCTGTGCGCAAACTGAAAATTTTCTGTGCGCGTGGTAATTCCCTTAAATTAATCATATTACTTACCAAAGGTGTCATCTCTCCTTGTCTATCATATACTCACGGGGACGCAGCCGAATGGGATAGACGATATTCCGGAAATCGGTTGGAGCTATCCGGATGATTAGCCGGACATATTTTTCTAGTGACTAATTCCCAATGTTTAGCTTTCGGTTGCATTTGATTGCCGATTATACATACTTGCGGTTGCATATGTGTATATTAAGATCACACAGTTGGATAATGTCGTTATGGCAGACACTACAGACTCTGCTGGATTTATACTCGTCTACACATATCACTGGACATCGTCGAGCCAAGACCTCGCGAAATGTCTACATAGAGCCAATTAAAATTTAATATCAACATGAAATCAAAATACTTACCTTGACCGGCAAAGGATAGTACGTCCTATACGTGCCAGTGTGCAAGTCCGCGTTGCCATAAGCGATTAGAACCTGGCGCTGGTCCCGTTGGCCACCTCCTTGGTTTTGCCGGTGCTGCTGGTGTCTTCATCTTCGACGCATCTTGTTCTCTTTGTGTACATGTTAGACAGGCGGCTACTCGTAGATGATTAATGTATTCATATGAAGTATTAATGGACTTAACAGATTTGTATTAGGGTAGAAACCTGCAACGTGATCCGCAATAAATCCATCGTCATTTTTCTTGAAGACTCTGAAAGTCCGCGTGTTTCTCGATGACGATAATGGCAATTGTGTTCATCAGTAGTAGAAAAACTTATTTAGAACAAATACATATGGGTGATATCAAGAACGTACCTATTCTTCTCCGTGAATTGCGCCGAAAAATAGCTCTGGGATCCTAAAATCGAAGCTGCGTGCTTGGATGCTCCACCGGACGATCATATACCCGCTGCATATTCGCAGCTGAGCGGTTCTTCCGCTCCGTTTGAAGAACCTAATTGAACTTCGAACTGTTCCTGGAAATTGATATGGTTAGTGCACTTATTACGAACATTATCTTGCTATTACTGGTAATATTCGTTTGTGACCGTAACTGTATGGTGCTGCCTCGTTTCCCAATCACATAAGTCATCCGCCGTATCAACAGAAGTTACGAGGGACCGGATGCCTGCATGATATATAGCTATTACTGATATTTTTTTCATAAAGGGTGACGTACCTGGGTCAATCCCTCTTATGCCTGTCACTCCGGGACCCAGGTCTCGTTCTACAGTGAAACCTGTGGCTCCGTGTTTAAGTGGTACAAATCACGTTAGACAACACACATGTCTCTATCTCGAGGCAAGAATTGGAAGACTTTTCTGGATGAAGGGTAGGAATCTGAGATGCAAACATTACTTAAAGCCATTTTTATCCAATAAATATACTCAGCAGCCTCATCTATTTTCTTTCAGTATTGATGTTCATTTCGCGAAATTTATCCACGGTACACACCAGTAGTGAGACCAACCTTGTAGACAAAGTTGCCAAATATCGTTGAGATTCTTGTCTTTGATTGGAGTCCATAATATTGAAAACAAATATTATTTATCAAAATTGAGTCAACTGCTAGTCATTATATTGGTTTTTGCCTATCTACCATTTTACTTTACAAGATACATCTTTTTTGTAGCAAGCTCAAAACAGTAAGATGCGCCGGTTGTACAAAGCAGTGACAATATTTAAAAATCGGCCGTTTGTTTTTGAGCTCCCATTCGCTGAAATTGGCCCAGGCATAATCAAGATAAAAGAAAATGTCAATTTCAGGAAGCAGTGGCGAATTTCAAAAATGAGTTAGCGAAATTCACTGGATATGGCCAATCTTATGTCATCGTGGTCAATTTCAAAAACTTTGGCCAATTTCTTTCCACCTGGCCAAACAAAGTTCAATAACAGGATTTCCATGATACGTAAACGGTCGCAAGTTGAATGTGGCCTTCGCTATACTGTAACAATCGGTTTCTAAGGATCGTTTTCGTACACCAAGGTTTTATTTTCGAACCTGTCAAGGTCATTTATACCCCAAGTTATATTTTCTTCTGTGAAAGGACGACAATAATATATGCAAACAGCTTGTGATAAAGTAATTTGCAAATTTGACACTGTCATGTGAAGGCAGAGAAAAAAAGAGCAGAAAAATTAGAGAGAAAGCAAGATGCACTTGCATTTGAAAACAAACAAAAAAATGCAGCTTACCTGATTCATATATAGTTAAGTCTGATTCTTCATGCGAGTCATTGGTATCGGTAACGTCTGCAAGAGAATGGTATGCGATGTCGCTGGATCCTTCTTGTGGGTCATTGGCGTTTGTAGGGGAATTGACTGAATCGTCTGTCATAGTGATAGGTATTAAGGGTTTCTTGGTAAAGGAAACCTTGCACATCTTACGTCACTTAGCAACCAAAGTCTATTGGCGCAGAAACTGTCATGAACCAGATGCCTTTAAGCTCGCTTGCTTGCTAACCGGAAGTGATACTCAATCCCATCGATCCTTATCCCCACTCCTGTTATCCAGCCACCGCCTAACAATGCCTCAGATGCGACGGTATGTGGATTGCAGGTCCTGTCAATCACCATGGTGCAAGCGTATTATAAACAACAGGATGTCAATTTGTTCCAAATTTAAGTATGCGAATACTTGCACCATAAGATAAGGCCATATTTATTACTGTTTTAATTACCACTCGTCTAGGATAGTCATTTAAATGCTGCCGGTATTTCTCTGGCGTGCTAATAGTCATCGCTACAAAAAAAAATACTGCTAGACGCATTACCGTCTCGGATGAATGCGGTACCACAGTTTTTGTATATTAGGGCCATCTAGAGATTATCGCACGCTACCTTTTTGCTTTTAACCCCTTCTAATATACGGCTGCTGCAAGATGTCCTGGAGCATATCCACCAGTTGTACAGCTGTGAAGACTTATGGAAACCCCGGCTGAAGTCCAGGGATATCCGCATCGACCTGTCAATATTGTTCATTTTATTCAGAAAGAGCCACTGTACGATTGACCAGTCTCCAGCTTTAATATATACAACTCAACCGTGTATGTTTTGTTAGTTGCATAAAAACGACGATCAAGACAAGTGACAATATTTTTGCCTTTTACTGTGTTGCAAACAAGAGTAACTGTTAAGATCACCGTCTTCATGAAACCCTTCGTATCTACTATTTGATATATAGCGATCTGTGTCATTCACAAACTATCCAGGAGCATCTGCCTTTTGTTCCAGATGATTATATGCTTCCTATTGATCTGTGAGTGTAGTATATTTCACTTCAACTGTTTTGTGGGCCACTACATATATCCCCGTCTGCTATGGGGTTTTTTAAGAAGTTTTGACGACATATCAGGTTTATACTAGATCTGCAGCGATTTTTTAGAGATTAATCATATTTTCCTAAGATCGTCCAAAGATGGCCTTGGATAGTTTCCCATAGTGCATCTGTAGTTGTTTACCGTGCTTGTTCTTGTTTATTGCGCTAGTTTTGCACTCAATTATTTTCTTTTTTTTTTCTTTTTCTTTTTCTTTTTCTTTTTCTTTTTCTCTTTCTTTTTCTTTTTCTTTTTCTTTTTCTTTTTCTTTTTCTTTTTCTTTTTCTTTTTCTTTTTCTTTTTTTTTTTGCTGCTGCAGCTTCAGCATGCTTTTGTATCTTCTCACTCGTTAATATGTTTGCTTTTCTTGTCCGCTTCTTTCCTCGAAGTTACCGTCGTACGGTGCTCCCACTAATCCCTCCTCGTTGTTCGCCAAGGTCTATCAATTCAACACACTATTTGCTATATTACACAATGACGAGGATTTAGATCCCAAGATCCTTGCTGCCATTTCAATATTGGAAATCCTCCGTGATACACATCAGCAATCGATACAATGCAAGCAAGATAAATTGACTTTGTTTATTAGCGCCATCATGAGTCAGAAAGTCGATCCGAAGCGACGAGACCACAGCTTTATCCGACGCACTCCTCCTTCCAGTAACTTTCTCATGATATGATGACGATGATGATGATGATGAAATCCAGTCAAGCTCAACATTCTGCGTATCAGAAACACGATCGCTTAAATGACAGCACTGATAAGTCCGACCGGATCTAATGTTTTGGGATGAGCTAAGAGTGAGTTTGTTCAAGCCAACATTTTCGGGTTAATACCCACGTCTTTGAAAGATGAAAACTGTTTACTTTTTTATTTTTATTTTTTGCTACTCCGGACATATTACGTTCTTTCCAGATTACCAGGCTAGCGCTCTAAAGTACATCCTTCAACGTACGCTCTACCTCCTCCCAATCATCTGTCTGAACTCTCTGGATAGGTCTTTGAAAGTGTTCTTCAATGGATCTCATATGATTCCAACTTCTTCTGTCGTGAACAAAGTTGATACTCACACCAGTACGACCAAATCGCCCAGTACGACCAATTCTGTGTAAATAGACTTCTGGATCGGGATCGCCTTGAGAGTTAAGAGGCATATCGTAATTGATAATAAGTGTAACTTGAAGGATATCGATACCACGAGCAAGCACGTTGGTTGTAATCAGGACCTTGAATTCGCCTCTTCGGAAATCGTCCATCAATTTGTCGCGCTCTTCCGATGGCATACCGCCATGAAGTGAAACAACAGCGTGTCCTTGATCCGTCATACGCCGGGAAATCTCGTCTGCTGTATCACGACGCTATCCAAGTGTTATCTCACCGTCTATCGTAAACTCAACTCACCTTACAGAAGATGATACTCTGACTAACAGTTAAAAGGTCGTAAAGATTTGTTAGCACCTCATATTTGTGTTCCTCGCTAGCGCAGTCCATGTAGTATTGTTTAATACCATCCAAACTTAGTTGTTCACGACGCAACGTGATTGCATTAGCATCTGGTGCAAACCGAGTGGCAAATCTCTGCACATGCTCGGGATATGTAGCTGAGAATAGTAAAATTTGGAGAGAGCTAGACTTGATCATCCTAAAAAACCATTTAGGAGGGAATATTTACCGTATGTCTTACGTTTTGATACGGATACTTTGGTCACCCAAGCCATCTTGATCTAGCATGTTATCGGCTTCGTCAAGAACAAAAATCCTGACTGTCTCAGTTTCCAATGTACGGCGACGAATGACATCCATAACTGATCCTGGCGTACCAACAATAACCTGCTCATTAATACGAGAACGTTTGATCGAAGCATCCTTCACTACAAGAGCGGTGGTGATCGATGTAAATCGTGACATCCATTCAATCACATCCATGATTTGACGTGCCAGCTCACGGGAAGGTGCTAAACAGATAGCCTACTCGAATGGTATAAGTGCATAAAGTATCATGGATAACATACCTGAGGTTTGTGAAGACTTGTATTAATTCTACTCAGCATAGCCAAGACAAAAGCGGCTGTCTTTCCTGGAGTAAAAGCTTATGAGATAAACGTTCTAAGGAAACAAGTATCTTACCTGTTCCACTCTGCGACTGCGCGATCATATTTCTAGGGCTGCATATACAAATGTCAGTATCCTTTCACGATTCTCTTGCTACTTACGGATCAGCAAGCATGAGTGGCAAAGCTCGTTCCTGAATTTTCGATGGTTTTGAGTACCCCATGTTGTACAGTCCCTTCAACAACTCTTCCTTCCTGTTCCACATCATACTTCAGCCACGACTCGGTTTGAAATAACAGTGACTTACAAGCCTAATTCCTCAAAAGTTTTAACGGAATACAAAGGAGATTCCTGATCATTGGTATCCGCCAGTCTGACTTGCACGTTGTGGTCACCGGAAAATAAATGGTTATCTAAATCATAGTGAGTTGCTATTTTGTATGGGATGTAAACAGACCTTGAGACAATCCTAGTTCGGATAGATTGAAAGGGACATAATCTCCTTGAGGAACTGAACAATAAGGTTCCGAAAATGGATAGTTTATAAGTGTCATTGACCTATACCAGCTTCTTGTTTTAACATACCCTGATTTGCGGGTGCTGGTTACAAAAAACATGAATTCAATATGAATCATGTAAATGTCTGTTTAGATCTACCTTGGCCAGCAGTAAGGTCACCCAATCTTACAGTAATAGTATTCATGTCTTCTGCAAGCATGATCAAGTTAGTATGAACATTGGAGCTAAACAGTCTGTCTGGGATCAATCGCGTATTTGCAGCCCAAGATCCAACACGCACCGTATGACATGTTAACGAAGAATACAGCTTTTCACTTGAAATGAGACTATTATTAAATTTTTATTGGATAATCTGGGATTACTGTCGAATGCATGTTTTTTGCGCTACTTCAAATCAATTTTTGCCTGTAGAAACAAAAAAGTGTAAGCATGATATGACAGCATTATTCTAAATCATTATACGTACATATTTCCTTCCTTCTCTCACTGGTAAAATTCTGATAGCCGTATCCATCCAAGGCAACCCTCCGTAGTGGCTGTCTTGCATGCTTCTGTTGCAATACAGTCTTTTTAACACTTGCAGGCTGACGTCAAATTTATTTCACTACGATCTTTCCTATGAATAAATGGAAGATATTTGAGAACGAGCAGGTTTTATGTTGCACCACAAAGAGTTGAATCATGAAAATGTTATCATCTCTGTGGGAAATTATCTTGACTGTCTTAACATCTCCTAAGTTCCTATAGAAGATCTTGGACTAATCTTACCGAGGAACACAAACTCAGATTCTCCAAAATCTTTCTCCACAATGCTAGATGACGCATTATACTATGGAATAGGAGTGTCTGAGTAGCAGAGTCGATCACTATGTAAAGTGTCACTAAAAGAAATGGCATCGCCATGCCTGTACAGAAATACAGTATTTTGCAGGTCACTTTGGGTTAGATGAAAGGTTATTTTGCGCTAGCAAATTGTCTCTGTGCGTAGAGAAATAGCAACTTTTTACGTCGTATCAGATTGGGTCTGGAATATGAGTTAGTCCATTGTGTTTCTAGATAAGGAACATCCCCGGTACGTACTGGGATTAACTATAAACATAGGATTACTCATGTCTGTTCATGTATTATTTAGACCTATGGCCGTTAAAGCATGCAAATGGCTTTGTGCCATCCACCTCTCTCCCGCCCCACCGAAACGGTGCGGGGTGTGGCACCCACCGATGGGATGGGAATACCCTTCGGGGGTAAGTAAGACAACATCCAAGTACAATAGGTATTAATAATGAATGAATTTTTATGCTACTCTGAATAAACTTTGTGCCCACTGAAGGACCAAGTTCAAGTAAGTTTTACGGTTTAACTGATGGCACATATTAATTTCTTTCTTAGCGCAAACTTGGCACTTCATGGACGCAAAATTTGTTCAGACTAGCGTAAAAATTGGATGAAAGAGTGGATTTTATTATGGCCGTGAGCGCGGCGCCATTTCGGCATGTCCGCTTTAGCCCAGTCGCAAATGAATGTAGATATAGGAGAAAAAAAACCCTTTGACGCAAAGGGAAAAAAGTGAAGTTAAGAGGGGGACGAGTCTATGTGTAAGGATTTGTTCGGGCGGGGAGGGACAGTAAAAGAGAGGAAGGAAATATGGGAAGGGCGGGAGGGGAGGGGAGAAGGAAAGATGTGGTGGGAGAGTGCGTTTATGCGGAATCCATCCAGCATAAGAGATCCAATTTGGGCGTGGGTGAGTGAGGACATCGATATGTAGAAGGGGAGTGCATAGAGCAAGTCAGACGGTGTGCCAAAAACGTTTTTGACGGGCGTGGCGGGTTTTAGTGGTAGGGAGCTGATCGAGAACATGGGAGATAGGGCCGAGAGCAATAATGGGGACGCGAAGGTAGCGTAAAAATTGGATCAAAACTTTATTTAACTTTTGATAATGACCGTGAGCGCGTCGCTAACTAAGCATGTCCGCTCTAGCCCGGTCTCGGAGGAAAGGAGTGGAAAAAACCCTTTAGCGTAAAGGGAAAAAGGCAAAAGCGAAAGGAGTGGGAGCTATAGTGGTAGGGCAGAGGAAGGAAGGTTAGCGTAAAAATCGATTCAGTTAACAGTATACAAGCAATGGTCGTTTCAGAACTGCCACTGTATCCATAGCTCATGGTAATACTAATACCGCATTATTATCAGCGTTCTTAGCTTAACAAACTATTATAGATAGTAGGACCATGGTTAATGCATGTCAACAATAAATTCACGGTCTTCTACAAGAAAGTTGCAGGGTCTATGACTAAGGGGTGTTCATACACCATCTTTTGAAGCAAATAAAAACTGATAATAAACAGACATTATCAAAACCAATGAGTGTCTGTAACCTGAGTATACGTAAACCGAACATGAGTTCGAATATTTATGGAAGATAAATGATCAGTAAGTAAAGTTAATGGCTGTAATGAAATTTGTCTTCCTGGAAATAGATGGCCGATTTATAATAAAAGCCGTAACTATATATCCAAAATCGCAACAAGCAGATATTAGAAAAAATACTGGTGTATACGTTCACAACATAACACGACACAAAATCTAGCTGCTGATGTTAAATGGATAAGTAGCTTGTTCACATATGCCCATGGGCTATCTTAGTATATGTTTACTGTCAGTCTTTATTAAGAAATTATTTGCTTCAAAAGACATTATATGTATGCCCCCCTGAGCCGCCGATCCCGGAGCCAGCAGCCAAAGTCCCAAAGTGAAGGCATTTTTTTCTAAGCACCTTCTTATCGTATGAGAATGAAATCATTCTTGCGTTACCCAGGCAGCCTACAGTTACCCTCTAAAAAAAGCAGTTGCGATACACCTCGATCAAATTCGATATAATTTTAGAGTGTATCGGAGTTACTCTGAAATACTGGCATGCTTACATAGACGTCTGCTGCTATGCTGTCTATGGTATGGCTAACATTATAGACACAGATCCATACCAAAAGATCGGCTCTGCTCTTGAAGTAAAGGCCATGCACAGGCCATTAAAGGAAAGGTTAAGTCGAATTCATTATTCTCAATTCAAAGATCCGATACTTCCAATTGACCAATCAAACTATAATATAATCGTAGATGCATTTAGTCATCTTTTTGTACCCAACAATCAACACGAGTCTCAAAGAACTTCCTGTCTGCCACACTGGTCTTATCTGCGCGATGGGACTATTTAAATTTTTGAAAAAAATTTGTCGTTAGCGAACTACAAAAATGGAAATCGATTTGGTCAGTATAGTATGAAATCAGTCAAGGATTTTTTTACACTAACCTGTTCCAATACCATAATTTCCATCCTTTTAAGTTTTTTCAATACTTACGACTTTGTATAAACGTCGCGAGCTTCTGTTGCTCGGATTATTTGATTTTCAATCTTTACAGACAGGACATGTGGACGAGAGTTTGGTGTATGGCCAGCAAGAATGGACGGCATTGCCAAGGCATGAATGTTTCGACCGGCGTTGATATCTCCTTGCCAAACGCGTGAGCAGTTGTTACAGACTACTACGCCATGCAATTTCGAATCGTCGACCTCTACGTTTTCCATGTCTTGGTGACCACACGTACTACAGACCTAACTTGTGAATGCCTCTCCAACGTTGACCATGATTAACCGTCCATGGGACTCGGCCCTTTTCAGTAGCTTTCTGAGAGTCTTAGCTTGTCCATGGGGCTTGCCCCGAAATGTTCTTCTTCCAAAGTTTCCGTCTCCTACACATACAACATTGTAAATTTCTGGATCTGTAGCAGTGAATGGCGCCTTTCTCCATTTGTTTCTAAAACATCAACGGCAATCAATAAACCAATACACACCTTATGTGTGAACATTAATGGCAATATTACTTACTGCTTTAAAGTTGATAGCTCTTGACTACCCTTTCCACAGTGTCGGCGTCTTTTCAGTTTCACAGATCCATCACGGCGAGTTCGTGCTTGTATTACTGCTTGGCTGACTTCCTGAAATTCATTGTCCATCTCACATATATTTTGTATCATAAATAATTCATTGTTCGAGACATTTTTTTTTTTGAAATTAGACGACAAAGAACCTCAGAAAACCTGTAAATCAACCAGTTGATGGGAGCCTGAAGACGTGTTTATGATAGGTACGGCAACGCACAATCACAAACACTATCACTATCACGATTAATGATGTTGTGTGCCTTGACGCATTTTAGGTGGCGTTGTCTCGGGATGCTAGTACGCCCACTTCCTTTGACCCCATATTGCAAAAAACAGCCACTATCCAGCTTCCCACGTAATTGAAGAATGTGATGCCATACAGGATCTGAATCAAAAATACTGGACGAAGCTGAAAAGCGTCGATCGTCGCAAGCGATGCAAATGATTGGCTGTCTGTTATAAACTGACTAACATCGTTTCCACTTTTGTAGTCCGCTAACGACAACTTTTTTTTCCCCTCTGCGGATGAAGGTTCCAGGACATTTAGAATAAAAGTCCGCGCATCATTGACAATAAACGAAACAACTTCGTTTCACCACTGATTAACAAATGTAAAGTTATCCGATTGGTTCACATGCTTATACCATGTGGTTATCGTGAGACAGAAAGAAGATCATTCTGATACATAACGTTTTAGTATATTTTTGCATTCGTGCTATAAAAAATAAGAGCGAGCTAAATGTTAAAATCTTTAAACTATCTGCATCCTAGATTGAATCTATTTTAGTGGGGTAAAAAGGGTTCCTCGTGTTGCTACATCCGCACATCATTCCGTTGCTTTGATTCGCTGAGAATGACCCTTAAAAACCTTGAATGCCTAAATGGCATGTTTGGAAGTCAGCTGCTTTGGCATCTACAGCAATGACGAAGATAAAGCGTATTTAAAACAACCGAAACCTCGCCTCGCTGTTTCCCTGCTTTATCATGTTATTTCCTATCGCTTTTGCAGAAAACCTCACACACAACGATGAGAACGAACACACCATGATGTTAAATGATCATACAGAATTCCCTCCTCTCCCCATCTCAAGACCAGATGGCGAATGGCAATGGATATCTCGGAAAGAAGCAAGAGAAAATTCAATTAGTATATCAAGGGCCGTTGACGATTGGGAGTACATGGCATATGAGATAACGAAACCATTGTATGCACACATTGCTGAGCAGGCAGCACATTTACCGGCCATTATTCGACAGCAATCAAGCATAGACAAGCCTGGTATGATTCGCCGTCATCGCCGAATACAGCTGTACGAACCACAAGATAACGATCTGGGCGAGGAAATGAGGACTATCTATAAGTCTGTCCGAGTACGGCATAGGCAGATGGGAGCCAGAAGTTTCCACCGCAGGGCAGCGTTGATCAATCGAGTTTTCTGGTGCTCTACTGAGAAAGCGCCCCTTCCATTTGATTCCCTGAGAGAAGATCCACATGCAAAGGTGGATCGCAAAGCAGCCAAGAAATTTGATTCGCTCACTCTGCGCTTATTTAAGACAACCTGCAGTACCATGCCAGAGCCAAACATACCAAAACAGACCTATCGATTTTCCCTGACAGGTGAAGAAGAGCTCGAACGGACACCATGGAACAAATTGCCCAAGGCCCTCCGATGTGAGCTGCTTTGAAAAAGGAAGCCGCCCTTGTCTCGGAATTTTATTTATCCTCCTCCTCTTGCATTCTTACATGATGTCATGGGATGATTATCCATCGTGATCTTATAAACCATTGGTTCTGGAAAGTTCACGAAATTTCCCGTGAGCATCACCCCTTACTCAACGAATAAAAATTGATCATTCTCTTTCCAAATGTATACCTGCATCCACTTTTACGATTTTTTATTATAGAATAACCATGTCTGATAAACTGTGTTCAACCGATAAGAAAAGAAAAGAGGAAAAATGATGCCGCAGCAGCAGGTTGTGCACCTAACATTCTGGACCTGCCTAGCGGAAAAAACTGGTTTGAAACTCAGACTACTCCGACCACCAGAACATATAAGAACCCATTTCTTTCTCATGTTTCGCTTCTTTACTCTTTCTTTTTTTCCGTTTTTCTAAAGAACGACCATGCAGATTTTCGTCAAGACACTCACCGGCAAAACAATCACTCTGGAGGTTGAGTCCTCTGATTCCATTGACAATGTCAAGCAAAAGATTCAGGACAAGGAAGGCATTCCTCCTGATCAGCAGCGCCTCATCTTCGCCGGCAAGCAATTAGAGGATGGTCGTACCCTTTCCGACTACAACATTCAAAAAGAATCCACTCTTCATCTGGTTCTCCGCCTTCGTGGTGGTATGCAAATCTTTGTGAAGACTCTTACCGGCAAAACAATCACACTGGAAGTTGAGTCCTCCGACTCCATCGATAACGTCAAGCAAAAGATCCAAGATAAGGAAGGCATTCCCCCAGACCAGCAGCGTCTGATCTTTGCTGGCAAGCAGCTGGAAGATGGTCGTACCTTGTCTGACTACAACATCCAAAAGGAGTCCACTCTCCACCTTGTCCTCCGTCTTCGCGGTGGTATGCAAATCTTCGTTAAAACTCTCACTGGAAAAACCATCACACTGGAGGTTGAGTCGTCCGACTCTATTGACAATGTCAAGCAAAAAATCCAAGACAAGGAAGGTATCCCCCCAGACCAGCAGCGATTGATTTTCGCCGGCAAGCAGCTGGAAGATGGCCGCACCCTCTCTGACTACAACATCCAAAAGGAGTCCACGCTCCATCTTGTCCTCCGTCTTCGCGGTGGTATGCAAATCTTCGTTAAAACTCTCACTGGAAAAACCATCACACTGGAGGTTGAGTCGTCCGACTCTATTGATAACGTCAAGCAAAAAATCCAAGACAAGGAAGGTATTCCCCCAGACCAGCAGCGATTGATTTTCGCCGGCAAGCAGCTGGAAGATGGCCGCACCCTCTCTGACTACAACATCCAAAAGGAGTCTACACTCCACCTCGTTCTTCGTCTCCGTGGAGGCTTTTAAGATAATCATAACAAGTTTAAAAAAATGTCATGCGTTCAATAAAGAATTCTGTGCTTGTTGAGCACAAAAAAAAACATGCAGGAGTCCTTTGTTATTCACGTGCCGCAGCACTTGAACCTGCGGAATAGCATTGATTGGTCATGCGTCGGAGTTTGTGAATCAACCAGTCGATAACAGCGATGCTGTGGGCAACCGCTAAGTTGTTCTTGGTCGATTAGTAAGTCATAACTTGCAACATTGTTTAGCCAGCAGAATACTGGTTATGTTTATGCCGTCTTTAAAAGTCAGCTAAATGGAAACGGCAACACCACGTTTCACCTCCCACTTCTCTCCGGCATGTGCAGGGTGTTCTTGGCTCCAACCCGAACCGAACAGGCGAGTTCTTCCGACAGGGTGATACAAAAGTGAATGGCATGTTCTTATTTAGACAATCAAATTTATCTCCATGTTTGACTCACTCCAACGCGAGCGATCTTTAGCCATGATCTATCTCACTTGCATGCATGCAGTGAAATTTATCACGAATTGATTGTTTAATTTGTTTACATTGTTTGACAAAGTGATACAAACTGTAGCACAACATTGCATGATAGTTTTTCTATAGTGATATGTGGCCACCTGTGAATCAATGTGTTGACGAAGGTGGTTCATGTTTCGGCCATAGACAAAGGATAGCCTGATGAGTACAAAGAAAATGAAGTCGTTGGCCAATGAAAATTAGTGTCACTAACCAATGACAATCGTTGTCGACTGATCAGAAACCCCCAATGTTTTTGCATGTAGAAAGATCTACTCGTATCGCTGGGAGTAGCCAAGCTTTACACGTGTTCTCTTCTAGCTATACATTGTGTTAAAGCAGTGGTCTTCCCCTGTACGATGAACTAAGAGAAATAACAAAGGGAGAATGAAGGGAGGTCCGGTCCACAACAAAGACCCAGTCTGAATGCCGGATTACGACAATAATGATTGTAAGGGATGGGTTGAAAGGTGAAAGTCTGCGGATCAACATTAACAATTGATATGGACGGAGCTGAGAAAGCTGAGTAAGAAATCAATGTGCGACTGTATGCCATATCGACTATGTGTGAGAAAAAGGACCAGCAAAGATGCTCTTGAGATTCAACTTGTCCGCATAAAGGACAAATGAACGGAATAGAAGTTCGGTGAGTATGTCCGATGAAATCGCTCCCGGTAGAGTAAATTATTGTACAAAAGTTTCCCAAGGAGGGTATGAGTCATTTAACTGGAAAGCATGCATTCCAAACGGTTTCCCACGCTTTGCTACCCCACCCCACGGGAAGACTGCCGGAGGGAGGTAACTGTTAAGCAAAATTCACGATAAGGTAGAATGACAGGATGAACCCAAGAATCGGATTGATAATGGAATGGAAATCTAGATGCAGTTGTGCCTCCTGAAGAGTAGTGCTACTGGAAGGACTAATCTGTGAGTAGATCTCTGACAATAGAAAGATAACTATGCGCTGGGATGGTGGGATTGGCAGATGAAGCGAACCGCTATAGCGATAGTGTCTACCACAAGCGTATTGCGTTATGGTGTCCTACGGAATCCAAGATACCCAGTTCGCCATGGTTTCAAGGACAGTGCAGGCTTCGAGGCTCTCCCAAGGAAGGCGCTGAAAGCCTAATAGCCATATTCGGGAAAAAAAAAAAGAAATAGTTGAAGACACTATGTTGAGACGTGAGGGTTCGATTAACTTGCATTCATGCCTCCATTGCAAGGCGTACGCCACCATAAACGCTTTTTGTCTTATTCATCATATTTGTCTGAGCATTTCCTTTTCATTTTTCTAAAATGCTTTCTAGAGAAGGCTACAATGGTATCTATATATTTTTTATCATTACTTCGTCTGTATCCTTTTTGTCGCCTATCTGAAAAATATGAGTGCCAACTTTGCGGAAACCTTGACTTTGGTAGAACTTGATAGCTGCCGGGTTGTATTCCCATACACCAAGCCAAATAGTTTTCTTGCCTAGTTGCTTTGTCTTCGAAAGGCATTCTTCAAGTAACCTCTTTCCGATGCCCTTTCCCTTGCATCGTTTATCCACGTAAATTCTTGATAATTCAATTGCTTCTGGATCACCAACGAAGTCATATACATTCTCCGACTCTTTCATTTGACAATATGCGACAGGTGTATTATTTTCATCAAATGCCATGTACGTGTAGATTTTAGGATCGTTCAGTTCCCGGGTCTGGATCTCGGGTGTGTATGTTGACTCAAGAAATGCTTTGAGTTCCTCAGGGGGGTTGTCATCACCAAAGGTATCTGCAAATAGCCTGCTACCAAGTTCTGACAGAACCTCAGAGTAACTTGAATCGGGCTGCAATATTTTTATGTCCATGCTGGACTTGGGAAAGAAATGAAAAAATGGAAGTAAAAAAAAAAAAAGGGACGATCGATTTACTATACTAATCATTTCCCAAGTTTCGCGGTTAAGTCCGGTCGCCCGATAATAATGTGGCTCAGCAATGTCAAGACTTCCAATCAGAATGGGATATATTCAACAATAGCCTCTATCGTTTTCTTGCTTATCAATAACATATCCTCCTTTGTTTAGACTAATACGCCGTGTGCTCGGAGCTGAGTCGTGTAAGGCACACATGTAGTTCTTTACCACTTACGAAAACAAAAAAGAGGGGCTGGCTATTTGGATGCAATATAACAACACTAGCTTGCGAGAACTCCACAATGGCTATGCTATCATTGAAACCATCTTTGCCATCTTGATTTTCCTTAGGAGCCAACTTTAAAAAAGTTGTTGTCACATTAAAATCAGTATACACCACGTTGAGAAAACATAGCCACTGTTCATTCGGGAAAATCCAATAACAAGCCATATCTCAAGAAGAAAAGTACTACAGCAGAACATATTGCGATATGGTAGTTGAATTAACATACACTGGCTGGATGTGCAGCCAAGAGTTGATTTTTATTTTAGTAAGGAGGCTCGTCTCTATGCCGTTTGACTTGTCTTTGTCGGAAAAGATCAAATTCTGGTGGCCGATTGGGACCCATTCCTAAATAAGAATCGTTTAAGACCAACCTTGCGTCTTCATTGATAGATCTTTTACCTTTGTGAGATTGGTAATCATCGTCGTAATCATCCCGTTGTCGGCGTTTCATACCTTGTTTACCACCACGCATTGGCATACCACCCTATAGAAAAACGGTAAGACTATTTCTTGTCTAACAAAATAAGACTTACTCTTGATTTGAATCCACCGCCTCGGCCACGTCCTGAAGGTCCTCCATAACCACCACGCATTGGCGCCATTTCTCTTCCTGGGGGTGTATGCATCGGTGGTACATTCTTAGGTGGCTGTGACATGGGTCCTCGTCCTGGTGCAGCTAAGGGTGGTGGCGCGCCTTGGGGAGGAAGAGGAATAATAATATTGCGGAGAAGATCAACAAGCTCTGCTGCTTGAATAATAGGTCCATTGAACTGTTGTGCCGATGGCAAATTGGATACAAAAAATGCTACAGGTTCGGGAAGTGCTTGGGTTGCTGGGGCTGGTGCCTGTTGTTTCCAAGCCATAGGCGCTGGGGGTACCGGAGCCGCTGCAGGTGGGGCAATATCTGGTGGAGCAACAGGTTCTGTTGTTGATGCGGCAGGAGCTGTTGCACCGGCAGGACGACGTACGGATTCTGTAGGTGGTTTATAGAGCTGCCATTGATTTAAATCGGGTCGTGGATATCTTTCAGGATGAACAGGTTCCAAAAGAGGTCGCTTGCCGTGTGAGTCCTTTCGAGCACGCTCTTTTGCCTTGATAAAAGCAACTTCAGGCGTTCCCGAAATAACGGGCGCTTCCGAAACCTTGTGCTTGCGAGCTTAAAAACGAAAGATCAATCAGAATACAATTGGCCCACGTCTTTCACATTACCTTGACCGCCTAATTCTAAATCACTGATCGAATGAATATCCAAGTAACTGTAACGATCAAGTAAAGACTCTAACGCCGTCTCTGCACACTTTGGTTAATAACGTCACATGCTACATGCCGAGAACTTACTGCCTGGGATGGCTTCGTTCCGTCTTTTCTCCACATTTTGTACACTAGCAAGATCGCCATATTTGTTCTCATACTCTAAAAACTTTGCCCAGACAGACTCAGACTTTTCTGCTGGCATGGTGGCCAAAGTTCTTTCAAACAACGCACGCGTATCTGTCATCATCCAGCATAAGCTACTACTCAGAAAAAAAAGAGAGAGACTTACTATTGTCATCGTTCATTTGAATTAAAAAGTCCAAGTATTCACAGATATAGTCAGGATCATCCGGGAAGAGTTTGATGCCAAGACCAAAGATCTTACCCGCGATGGTCGGGTTTTTGCTATTGTGGTACTCCATCAGCGCTACCGACGACAAACAAGAATTAGCTTTTCTTCGGTACAGGGTCCTTCATCTTACCAGATGCAACAAATACGTGATACGTTCGGTTATTTGCCCTGCGGGCCTTTGAAAATACTTCTCGTGCGATTTTGATACCCTGCAATAAGGTCAGCACCAATACATTGCCAAGAGAATAACTCTACCTCAGTACGTCTTGCAAAGTGCATATAGTTAATCCACACTAAGGAACAACCTCTACAAATCACATCCACCTGTTCCTTGCATTGTTTCTCGATCTCATCCTGTTCTTTCTTCACTTGTCTTTCGCGCTGTCGAAGTTGCTCTCGGAATTCGCCATCAATATCATCTGTCAGTTTCAAGGATGCTCTTTCCTCGTCCGCTTCCTCCTGCAACTTGTCGACTTCTTTCTGCGCACTAGCTTTGATTTTCTCTACATCCACATCCAGTCGCTCGAGCAGAGATTCGAACGCTTTGCGGGCGTCCGTCAACTGTCTTTGCGATTCGCAAAGTTCTGCATAGGTAAAGTGGAGTAAGAGACTATGACAGGAAGAAGGAATGGTGAGATGCCGCGGAAAGAAGGTGATCAAACGTACCTGGTGGGAATCACCTCTGTTCCTTGCTTCAGTACATCCATTGCTTTTTCGGTTTTTCCTTGCTCAAGATAATAGTTTGCAAAATCATACCACATCTCGGGATAGAACCTCAACACCAGGAAGGCTTGCTGGTATGCGTAAATCACGCGTTCGCTAACCAGAGATTCCTCATCCAGTTGAAGTGGATTGCTCTTTTCCCATCGAATATACTGTTTCCACAGATCCAACTACAAAGCTTCTGTTAGACGACGACGAAAAAGAAGAATTCGATTCTTACTTGCTGTAGCTCTTTATCGGACCATTGCGGTGGTTTTGGCACTGCTGACCGGTTTAAGTTATCTGTAAATCGTCGCATCTCTGGTAAGGCAGTACGTGCTGTCATGTAAGCCGAAGACTTCTCGCCTAAAAATTTTTTGGCCTAGCAACGACCACGTTACACCATGCTCTACGGCGATTGCTCTAAACTTACTGTCAATCCATTCAGATTGTGTTCCCAGCGATCATACTCTTTCCACAGATGTTCAACATTGTTTAACGGAATGGTCACAGCCTTCTGGTAGGCTCGTCGCATGCTGTCCATCTTGCGTTGTTCTTCCCATGTGTTGGTAGTCTAATCAACATGTCAAGGCTATGCCTTCCTCATGATGCTCTTCCGTTTTTACCTCTGCTGATTTGAGGAAGAAGATATAATCGGCCCAGATAGAGCCAGCTTCCTTGTCGATACCGACATTTTCAAGAACAAACTCATATGCTCTCTCAATCACGGTTCGTGCTTCTGAGGTGGCGGCGGTGCCATTTTCTCCCCGATTGATACGACGAATATAACCAAGATAAAACTTCCATAGATCCACAGACAGTACAGTTTTTAGGCATCGTGTAAAAAGAGCCTCGACCTCATTGAAGTTAGAGTATTTGAGTTCCAAATCCAGGTAAGCAAGCCAATGTCTTGGCTACAGAAGAAGCAGAGTGAGCGTTCGGAAAGATCTTTTCCTTCATTCTCTCTTTCTTTCCCTCTTTCTCTCCCTCTCCATTCCTATTACGCGTATGTCTACGTGCCAGTTTCTGCGTCTCATGTATGGATAATACCTGGCCTACAAGGACGAGTATTCTCCTCCAGAACACGTCCTACTACATCGACATGCCCACCCAAACAGTGGCTAGAAGAAAGCAAGAAATCCAGTGAGAGATAAGGGGAGGAAAGAAAAGAGAAACGGGAAAGAAGTTGTAGCGGGCACGTTAGGGATGGTAGCACATCATAACGTATTCAAACGTCTTGGGAGAGAAACACGCCAAAACAATACCGTCATTTCATCCCAAGAAAAGAAAGAAACCTACCCGGAAACAAAATGACAGAAGAAGAAGAAATAAAGATAAAAAGGAAGGGGAATATACACAGATACATATATACTGGCACCTGCAGACCGCTCACGTTGCTCTTGCGAGATGCTTTTATTGTGGTGTCTGCAATGAACACTTGTTCTCGCAATGGAAGACCCATCCATCCATGATAACGCGCAAAAAAAAAAAAAGGGAAAACACACCGAAGGGCAACCACATATAAAAAAGAGAAGAAAAGGAAGGAAAAAAGGAAGGAAAAAGAAAAAAAAAGTACTTGCTCCACGACACAAACCTGACCAAGGGAAATGATTCATACCATTTTCCAATAATAATAATAATAAATAATAAATGTCTGGAGGAGAAATATCGTGCACGAGATGCTAGCAGACACGGACGAGCAGAGATAGAGGAATAGACGGAGAAGAGGGATAAGTTTACAAGACTTACCGAAGTTGGGAACACTTTAAGAAAGCGTTCATACTCTTCACGTATAGCGGGAAGATCGCCTGTTTGTTGAACCTCAGCTAGCAAACTTTGCCATGCATCCACATCGTACTGTGACTCTTTGACCCGCTGCTCCAACTTTTTTCTCTTAACACTAGCTTTGCTCTCAGGTTCGGTTTTGGTAACGTTGACCTCTGTTTTGGCTTGTAATGCACCAGGAGGGATTTGCCACGAAGCAGGCGCATTCATAAAAGGCGCATTTTGTAAGTCATTTTCATTAGCTGTGGCTACAGGCTCGATGTCATTTGACTCTGTCATATCAGTAAGTTGAAGAGTATCCTGCACAGGCATCTGTGCAGGCTCTTCAGATACATCCATCAATTGTGCTGATGCTCCCTCCAACGCCTGGTCAGCTTCCTCCTCTGATGCCATGACTGGCGTTTCATTAGAATGTGAAGGCGTTTCTACAGGCGTATCTAGCGCTTCTGCAGCTACCACAGGCATTGTCAAGGGCGCAATGGAGGTGTCCATAGGCTGATCTGGCGTTTCTACGGATGGAATGGAAGTCTCGCCGTGCGAAACTGAAACTTCTTCTGACAAAGCTGGCATATCAAAGGATGCCTTGTCTTCTGTCACTAATGCTGTTGATGCCTCTGCCATATCCTCATCATCAACTAAATCCGTTTGTGGAGGCGTGTTGTATTCATCTGCCGAAAACTCTTGGTGGTTTCCGTCAGCTTGCGCTGACTGAGGCTCAACTTCAGGTATCGTGGTCGATTCTGGAACATATTCCTCGATTGGATTTTCTGAGGTATGTTGTGGAGTTTGTGCCTCTTCCATGACGCTGTCCTTTTCGTTTGTGGAATGGCTGGGATTGTTATTTTTTTTTTCTGGATGGGACGTCACGAAATTCCGCCTTTATGGGATCACGTGCAGAAAACAATGACGTATTGGATTTCATGCTGCAAAGTGGGATTTGCTATGCTCGTGTAGCGAAAACCTGCAAAGTAGCTACAAGTACGTAATTTATCTGCACAAAATGGGCTTCACAGTACGAAAGTACCGTGATATGATTCTAAAAAGCGTAAGAGCTAGGAGTCGTCCGCTCAAGGAAGAGCATAAAAAAGGTCAAGGCATTGATGAAACTTCGCCAATCGTCCTAGAACAACTATATCATGTTCGACAGAAAAACAACCTTGAACTTCACGTTCTAAGTAACGCGCTTTTTATAACAAAATATAAGCAATTGCCAGGTAACTACACGTCATTAGTCCGAGGATTGAAGAAGGATAATACCATGATCATTGGTTAGGCGCGAATTTCACCTCATAACCTTACGAATGATGCTTTTGGTGCCATACTGAACAAGATACTATACTATTTCTTTAGATATCCAACGTTTCCCCTCCTGGTACTGATTATCTTTGGAAAGCAGCGAATCCTTAAAATCTCTCAGTAGGTATTTTCTCCAGACACTATACTTTGTATCACCGACATTACCAGTTCGCAAGTTCCCTTTGCATCAGGAAATTTTATATTAACCAATAAAGGACAGGTTAGGGTTGGCTATTACCCACTTTAGAAGCCGAACTGGGTTTATGTTAGACATGGTATGGAACGGCAAAATGTACACACTATAGGCAGTACGCACAATAACTTTCCAAAAAAAAAGAAAAAAGACAGAAGGTTTTTACCTAAATATCACTTTAATTTCAAGCGGAAAACTGTATTTGCAGCCAATTAAGGTTGTGTTATCATTAATCCATTATGGTTCTAAATGATCCATGACTATCACTTATGATAAGGTTTACACAGATTTGCTTCCAACAATTTCCATCTTTGGTATAGTCTGCATGTTGATAGAAGGATGCAATGCTATATAAAAAAAAAAGAAACATACAGATCATGAGGATGAGGGCCTCTGCCATACACTGATCCTCCCTCTCTTATCGGTTGTCACAATGACATCTTCACGGAAGTAAACACCTGTACAGGGATCTGCGTGGATGGTTTGGACCATCGTGGGAGGTAGGAAAGGAACCTCATTTTTTGCAGGTGCAAGGTGGACAGTAGGTGACCTGTCGTGAATAGCGCTGAGGATATTTGGCACCGGGCCATTTGTGGATGAAACAGAAGCGCCGCGATGACGAGAGGATGATTTCTATAAAACACTTGAGAAAACAATCTCAGCTTTCTGACGTTGTCTTACTGTCTTTGGTCGATGGAGTGCGTTGACAGAAAAGTCCCAAAGAATCAACTTTGCATCTTCTCCCACACTAGCGAATCGGTATAATTTTTCGTCACATCGCCAAGGGTCAAAAGCCACACTCGTAACCTGTTCCAGGGTATGAATGTCCATTGACATCGTTTTGATATCTTACCCAGGAGCTGTGGCCTTGGCATCTGGCAATAATTCGTTGTTCTCGAAAAGCCCATATTGTCACTAGATCATCCTGGCCACCCACGAGGACATAACGACCATCTGGACTCCATGCAACACAGGTCAGGCCACCATAATACCCTTGGTAAACATCGTATAACCTAGAAAACCACTAGTGTCTTTGTATTACCATCCGCATAATAATACTTACTGTTCATGTACAAAATTAATAATGCGTAGTGCACCATCAAGGCCAACTACTGCGACATGCTGGCAATCCGGTGAAAAAGCAAAGGCTAGTAACACTTGTTAGCAGCGAGAGTTATTTGAAAGTACAGTTTTCTCTCACCTGTAATAGATTTGTCCGAAATCTGCCAGTGTGACACAGGATTGCATTTGGATTTCGGTGGTGGTTTGGTGACGCGAAAGGTGGGACCTTGTGGGCCATATCCATTACTTGTATTTCCATTTTCGCCGACATTATCAGCAGGATGAAACACATCATCCTCCTTCTCTTTATCGAAGATCATGATGGATCCATCCTTAAACGAGGCCATGAACAAATTCTCAGATCCTTGTAGCCATTTGATCATCGTCACTGCAGACGAATTCATCACGTTCTAACGGTAGTACAGTTTCGATCAATCTACAATGTTTCCCAATGATGCTTACTCCTTTATTTATTCGACCGTACTTGTTGCAAAGAGGATCGAACCAGATAACGTCACCCGAAGTGAATCCAATAATAATATCCAGATGATCTGCTCCTCGCGTTAAAAGGTTGACATCATGGGTGGTTGGAGCTGCTTTGGAAAATACAACCCGGGAAAGTGGCTCCTACAAATATTTCCCTTTTTCGTTAAGTAACACGACAGCAACCTTGTATGCTTTCTCACCTTGGGATGACAAGCCACATCCATCCATACGAAGTTGTATCCACAATTGTAAAACAGATTGGTATCTTCGCTTGTCCTTGCGACTAGAATCTTAGCCAGATTGTCATTGGTCACGATCCGTTGTACAAAGCTCGACGACGTTTTGGTGATATTTGTTTTCGGCTTTCGCGAGTTTCTTCCCAGCGTATGATTGCGTGTAAGGAACGAAAGAGTGGAAGAAGACAAAGATGATGGCGAGGGATTGCTTTCAAGGGAAGAACCGAGGATGGGCATCGAGGATGAAGAAGTTGTAGTTAGATCTTCGGGAATCGAAGAGGGAGTCCTGTCGCGCATGTGGCCAGAGGAGCCACTTGATAGCGATGGCGTACGAAATGTTTCTTCATCTGAGTCGGCGTTATTTGAACCAAAAAGGCGTCGAAAGCTACGCGCACCAGGCTGTGGCTCATATCGCTGCAAGTGATTCGTTGTACTCTCCCTGTATTTAATGGATACAAGACTGGCCCTTGTACCAACAGAGAAGTGAGGGGCAATGGATCGAAAAAATATCTGATGTGCCATACGATAAACACCCTCAGGTGTATTCAGCTGTTTGCATTCATGGTCTGGTGTGGATGGCGGGTAGGGCGGTAAACGTGGGGAATTATAACTGGTACCATCTCCAGCAGAATGTCTTCGCGTCAGGAAGAGTCCGCTATTGTGCGATCCCGTCTACAATGAAACGAAACAATGAGTTTCAATCGAAAGGTAGGTAAACATTTCAAGGTACAGTGCTGTCGACCATAAATAGGTCCCTTGAAGAGCCTCAAGTTTGCGTAAACTAGAATGGTGGGATGTGTTGCTATGCGTTCAGGCAATGAAGAAAAGCAATGTTACTGTTTCGTAACAACTGCAAGAGTAGGAAAAAAAAAGACCCTGTTTACAGTCACCAGCTGAAAAGAGAGAGGAGGAAAATTAACGCACGCACTCACAGAGAAAAAAGAAACTTCGGTCTGTGCACCCTTTCTTCTTCCACCTTTAAAATTATTTTCTCCTTAAACAACTGAGACATTACAGTTAAATGCCTCGAAAAATATACTACTGGGAAGAAGGCTTGGAAATGGTTGATCTGCTTTCTCGAAAAACGATGGAAAGGAAAAAAATAGATTGCATAAATGTGAAATAAAGCTTTAGGTTGGGAGGAGTCGCATGCATGTAGCAATTGCAACCAACTCTCGTGATCTCTCTCAAAAAAGATCCTGTCGTACAAAAGGTGAGATAGCGATATGATTCTGTTGCCAGGACGATCTGAACCTTCCCGTGGCGCAAGCTACTAAACAATGAAGTATACACGACTTGATCTATTTCTCGATTGTCCAGAAGAGCAGAGTTATATAGAAGTCATAATTAGAACGCACAAATTGCGTCATATGGACGATCCAGACCGTCGTTTGCACCAAAAGAAAGAATACGTTGTATGAATTTTGTCATACCAGAAAAAAAATGCGCAGGTCAGTACGTGGGATTTTGCGCCGCTCAAAATAGATTCTCTTTTTTTTTTTCGCACTGTTGGCTCATTCTGAATAACTGAACTTCAGCAATTTTGTCGTCGGGTTATGAGATTCGTAGGAGGAGGCTAGGGAGAAGGGAGAACAAAGATTCATGCTTTCTAAATAAATATCATAAAATATAAAGACGCTTAACAAAACTACCCATGCGATGAGAAAACCATTTTTTATGGTATCAAAAAAAAAAAAATCCGAATGTCCCTTTGTCTATGGCGTTTTCAATCTCCAAACGCGAAAATCAGTCCTCAAAGCTTTGGCAACGCTTACTGAAGGATTAGGCACGTCAGGTAGCACATCGCTGTCGTCCCGGACTGTGACAGTACCTTCGCCGCGGAAATAAGCATCGACCCAGCCTAAGAAAAAGACATTTGATCATGTGAGACCAAATCGAAACGCAGCTTCTTGTCAAAGCAATAGTAAGGGGAGCAGGGGTGTACCTATCCCCAAACAATCACTTCATAAGTAATGTGCTCAGCATCCTCTGCAATAAGTAACTTCCATTCTTTAGAAAGTATGGAATATTTGGATGTCCTATTTGTATAGGTAAGATACACCGACAGACACAAAGATCATTTTATGGAGTACGCTACAGCACAAAACTTGATGATAGGTGGCCCATGCTTTGATGCTAGCATTAGAAATCCGACAATGAAAATGTCAGCTTTTTTCTTTTCCTCAGGCGCTCCTAGACGGTATTCGAAAATGAAAGCCATGACGACAACGATCAAGAGAGATCGGAGCACGTAGAGTTTGACAGCTAAAATCTTTGATCGTCATCTACAACGCGCCGTTTGGACAGCATACTATAGTAAATATGCCAATACGGTTGCCATTATCCATTCGACTATTTTTCTAAAATATACATATATAGACGCTTTCCAAGGGTGGATGCTATGACTGCAGCGGTTGAGTATGGATCAGCAAGGAAATCTACTGATCTTGACCGTCACAGTATGAATAATCTCATCGCCTATTTGAAGTCCAGAATCTATGGTTGTGATTTACGGAAAACGCTTTTACGCCCATGAGCTCCACGCCTACTATTATCGTCCTTATTTCTGGTTCGGGAACTAATCTCCAGGCGATCATCGATGCTGTTGAGTCGGGACGTTTGAATGCCAAGATTAGCCTAGTCGTTTCTAACCGCAAGAACGCGTTTGGACTTGAACGGGCAGCCAAGGCCAACATTCCAACGCAAACATTCTCCCTCAAACAGTTCAAGGACCGTGGTCAGTCAAGAGTTGATTTCGACGTGCATGTGGCCAAGGCCATTCAAGAATATAAGCCCGACTTGGTTGTTTTGGCAGGCTGGATGCATATTTTGTCTTCTGAGTTTTTGTCCTACTTCCCACGCAACAACGTGATGAATTTACACCCTGCATTGCCTGGTCAATTTGACGGCGCACACGCTATTGAACGTGCTCTGCAAGCCTACAAGGAAGGCCGTATCCAGCACACTGGTGTGATGGTCCACAAGGTCATCGCCGATGTGGATCGTGGTGCTGTCATTCTGCAACGGGAAGTACCTATCCTCGAGACGGATACACTGGAAGATCTTGAAAACAGAATCCATGCGGTAGAGCATGAAATTATTGTTGAAGGAACACAACGGTTTTTGCAATTACTGAAGGAGAATGAAGAAAAGTAGGAGTTGCTTGTACATATTCTATGCTTAATATGAAAGAATGGTTTGGCGTCTACTTTTTTTTTTTTTTTTGTGTACATCATGCGCTTACAATGTGCATTTGGCAGGATCCTGATCGTTAAAAAAAAGCTTGTCATGCAAGGATTGCCACCCAATCTCCTTTGCCAACCCCTTAACCCTATGTAAAGATCGACATCGCCTTTTAAAGCCTCATCTAACCAAGTAATACCTGCACGAAATGGCAATCCTTGGATCGAATAAGATTGGATCTGCATAATGTTATGCTTTAGAATGGAGACATTCTCTTTAGCGTTCATAATTTTCCTATCTGTCATGTCAAGATCCTATTTGACATGATGCTTTTGAATGTATGAACAAGGATACGCACTGCCCCATTCGGAAAATGCTTAGCAGCACGGGCATGTTGTCAACCAAAGGAGAAGAAAGGAGCAAAATGGGCTTGCATGAATCGGCTAGATTGAATCATCGAACTAATCGATGATTGAAAGCAGGGGAAGAGGGGCCAAATAACAATGTGTAAATGATTTAGAGAGCAAAAGTAGTGCCATACTTAGACTAACGTTTGTGACAAAGCCTGTGCTTATGCTTTTCAGTGAAGAAAGATATATCAACGAGATGTGTTTGTTTAACGATCTTTCACAAACGGTGTGCCGTTTGCGTTCATTGTCACTATGTACTATGCATGCATTTACCTCCTTCTATCAATATCACGTTGGATGACTTTAGTTGTCAATTTTTATCGGTGAATTTTTTCTAACTGTGGGTTATTGCGATTGAGTCGAGGAGTGCTTCATACAATGCAGTGAAAAGGTTTCTTAGCAAAGCAAAAACGTCCCTTGATCAAATGTTCTTGGCCGTTGTGCCTTGGAAAACGGTAAATTCAGTTGGTGGATTTTCCTACGCTGGAATACTGGCCTTGACGTTAAAAAACGAGAAATGTCAAGAGCTTGTTGTTCAAAGCCTTCATTACTTTGGTATAATATTGCAAAGAATGTGACACGTGCATATCTAAATTGAAGTAATCATTTTGTTCATTGGAGCCTAATAAAGGATTTTAAACGAAGGATGCTATTATCAGTTCCCTTTTTTTTTTTTGGTGTTGTTGAAGTCAAGGAGGTAAAACGGCGATATGAAACGTGCCAGTCGCTGTGCCAATGAAAAGAAAAAGGGACCTCACTTGGCCTCTACATCCGCACCAATAGCTCCATGGGATCTGAAAACTCCGAATTTTTGTCCCTTTTTTTAAGTGTCGTTTTTGCCATGATACTAAGACTCCGATAGTCCCGCTTACAGGATGCAATATTCCAACACCAATAGATTAGTAGCATCCACCACGTCGACAGTTGTTTATTGTCTAACAGAAGGGTATACAATGCACTGCATAGAAACATTTGATGTTGCAGAAGTTGTCTAAGAAATATTCCGAGTTTTCGTTTGTTTCTCATGGTAGTTGTTTTATACATACCAGTTTACATGAGGCTGCGCTCATAGAACACCAGAAGCTTCCTCAAAGTCCATAAAAGAAAATTAGTTCTTCCCAAACATAATCGTTTACAATAAACTATAGTTTATCTTATCGCAATTTTTTTCAGTAAGATTGGTTTTTAAACACAAACAGTACAAATTGAATGATAACACTCTTAGTACCATGGATGTTCGGCCCAGGTTCGGTAGCAGCAGCGCTGTCTAGACTACTGGCATCGAATGTTGAGACACTTTCAATTCACCGTAGTTTATGCATAAAAAGCCTTGCAAAGGAGGAATAAAAGGGATGTAAAACACAGACGAGGAAAAAAAGAGAGAAGAAAAGAAAGAAAAAAGTTACAATGATTCTGGAGGATTGATCTCTGGCTGCCAGGCCATTACAGGTACGTTGGTTGTGGTTGGCGCGACGGGTGGTGGTGGAGGCAACGCAGTCGAATCACCATTCAATTTGGTTTCATCATTTATATCTTCTTTGGCAGTAAAACCGTCGTCTTCCTCGCCTCCAGAGGCTAACATTGGATCACTTCCCAATGGATCAAATGATTGACCAGGCGACGACATAACGGAGGCAGTTACAGAATCTCCAACAGGGTGTGTACTCGTATAAGATTTCATTGCCTCTTCATATTCCTCCATCTCTTTCTTGTACATGTCGTAATATTTCTTAAGGAGACAAGTTTAGTGATGAAAATTTTGAAAAATTGATAATGTACCTGTTTTTCTTCTTTTTTGAGACTTTTCCACCTTTGTCCGAGAATCTTTGTTACTTCACCGAGGTTTTCTTGGGGGTACTGATCCTTGATCTTATCACGTTCCAACCGACAGTAGAGGAAAAAGACATTACCAGGACCTTTTGGGGCATTAGGGTCCTTTTTTCTTCGTGGTGGTTTGCTTCCCAACATCTTATCTAGTCGATTATGTTTGTTTGATTGTCTCTGTATTTGACAGAATATGTTATTACTTCTTTTTTGAATTTTGCAGGATTATACATACCAATTCAGGATCATCATGGGACAATAATTCAGATCCAATATCTGAGTGGTCGCTATCAACGCTGGGCTGTATTTTCTCCATTCGGTCCAGTAAAAATCTGTAGAAAAAAAAATAGTTGTAAATAGACAGTATATACATATACACACATATATATTATTAAGCACGTACGTTCTTTCCAGTTTGAGATGCCTAATGCTTTTGCGCGCCTTATAGAGTCTCACATTAAGCGAGTCATTTTCCTGCATTGTGTAAGGGTAAATAAGCTATAGATTACAGCAAACTTACTTCTTCAATGTCTCGAATGCGTTTTTTAAGTTCCTTATATTTTGCTCTATATTTAATGTCTTTTGGATAATAATAAGTTTAGAGCTAAAGGTAAAGAAAGTGAGAAAAGAAGTTAAAGCTTTACCGTCTGCCATGGTTAGTTTGGCGCGTGATCAGATGGAACGATCGTATGTTTGGGGAAATAGAAAAATAAAAAAAAAAGAGCGTAGAGGAAAAAAAAAAAAGGGAAGCGGAAGGGGAGCTCCAAATAATAATAATTTTTTTTTTGGTTTCATTCGTACTTGATCAAAAGGATTCACAAATGCCATGGCTAAAGGCCCCACGCAAATCCCCGGAGGCTGAATATTTAACCGGAATACCTGCTCTTTTAGCTATTTTGCTGTGGCGCTTCACCTGATATAAAATACTTATACCATTACTATGCCTAAATTTAGTCACTGAGTTTGACTAAAACTAAGAATAACGAGGTAATAACATTAAGAGACATCAATATTTTGCTACTTTGATCCAATAAAATATCTCTATCCTTCTCTTACCCGTCTAATAGAATGATTTTTGATTTCCATCGTTTACAAATCCATTTTTGGAATCTGACTTAGAATAGCTTAAAAGGATAATTGCCAGATCGAATAGACATTTAACATGCTAACAGCACTCAAACTACACTTACTATCGATACGTTAGTTTTCTTTGGTTATATAACGAGGAGAAATTTCTAGTTTCTGATCGCTGTTTATATATAGCATATTATATATCTCTCCTGTCAATACCAATGCTTCATTCCTTTCACTTGTAATCTGGACAAATAAAGTATAAACGTTACCAATCATGCAAATTACTAGTAGCACAGTACTACTTTTTTAGGTTTCCCGCTGTAATATACTCATTTCCATTTTCCTTCTTATTTGCCGTGCTAAATAATATTTTTTATCTACTGCTGTCAAACTAAGTCATGTTTATTCACGTATTTCAGCTGTTCTATCATTCGTTACATACCAAATCACTGACCTCAGACTGCTACATAAAGAAAAGTTTGTTCTACTGTCCAGCGATTGGTTGAAAACTATACAAAAAGGGAATAAAAATTAGAAGTGCAGTCAACCTGAAAACAAGTGTTTATCTTCCCGAGAATACATGATTGTCACAAAACAAAAAAAAATCCCATGTTCCTTTTAGCCATGATAGATTCTAGATTTTGGAAAATACCTCTTAGAATATTGCCAAAAAAATAAAATAAAATAAAAACAACCTCATGCCAACGTTGTCTCTGAAATATTTCTTCCATGATATGAAACATAGATATATCAAATTCAATGATACCCATGTGAACTTCTCTTTCCACAGTTTATTTTGTATAAAGATATGGTTCAAGTATATATCCATATAAAACTCTCTTTTAATACAACGTTTACAACGACCATTCGCACTGTGACGTTCTCATTTTGAGACATATAACTGGGTATTTCATGCTTCTCCTTTGACATGTCGAATATAAAACTTCAGCTTACGGCAACAAAGGTTCTTTGGATTTGGTTATTAATAGATAATGCATTTTATGATTGGGAATCGTTGAATTAATGACGTTAGCAGATCCCGTGCAGCTGCAGGCACATAGTACCTTTTGCCGAAGGCGAAGCTATGTTACGGCAAATCGTCATCCTAATAATGGTGTATGAAATCATTCTGCAACGGGCAAACCGTTCTCATCTGAAGACCCACAAATTAGTCAAACAAGACAAAGATTACAATAACTATGTTTGATGTGTACTTCCTTCTTTAAATTAAGATGTCTGCTCTAGTTCGTTTCAGATCCACTATTCCTTTATAAGTTTGGGAATAGCTGAGAGCAGAGAATAACAAAACATATATAAGATGTTTTCTTTCACTTTTTTTTTGGAACTCCTGACCGAGATATCTTTTTGTCACGGCATCAGGTTTCTTAGATAAGCCCCTATTTTAAGGGTAAGTCTAGAGGATCATGCTTGAGAAGCTCCAAAATTGAAATGCTTCTATTTGCAGGCATTCCGCCATGCATACTGATGATACATAAGAAGTTTCTTGGCTTGCTTAAAATAAAACTATAACTAGGGATAGAAAAGGAAAGACAATACATGATACATTTGCTGAATGAGTCAGTATACCATTCTGAAACCCAAATTAATAACAGTTCGCACAAGGACAAACTATTCTGCTAGTCTTATTAAGCGCTGAAAAGGCCCATGCAGAAGATTAATAAGTATCAGCTTGCAGAGAATGGTGGATGTGCTCACTGTTTTGGAATCACTAAAAAGGCATTCTCCTGTTCTATGTCGAATTGATCGATTTACTATAAACTTGTTGCATACAACAACAAAGCAGAGTCTCGTAAACTTTGGAAAAATCTTCCATTATGTCTATAGAATAGTAACTAGACCAATACATTTTCCAGAAAGAGGTATTAATTTAGTGTTAACAATAATATCACTTTAAACCCTGGCTAGGTAGAACCACCTAAGCAGATGCATTTTTGCGGTACTGAGCCTATTCTCCCCTCTGCTTGAAGGTTGGGAGCTTATTAGTATGATGATTTGGTCACTGATTTTAGACATATTTCTCCACTGTGGTCGCAAAGTACGGATATAGACAAGAGAAAGCCTAGGTAGATAAGTACAGGGCTCATGTTGCGAGAGTGGTCAGATATGAAATCAAGTAGAAAACTTGACAATGGCTGTGGCGCTATAACGCTGGTAACTAGGATCGAATGAGGGGCTGCTGTCAAAGAATGCGGGAAAAGATCATACACATTAAACACGCCTGGTAGGGGCCAAGGTGCCATCCTCCACTAAGCGCAATACCTGGCAATTTTGCGTCCACTGGCTGGAGTGTTCCAAAGAGTTACTTAGGTACTTCGTCAGCTTCATAGTACAGTTGTGCATTTTTATCGAGTTTCAAACAGGAGTGCGGAATCCTTTTCGATACACATACAAAGGATGGTCAGCGATTGATAGTTAAAATTCTTTTCTTTGGTTTATTTGAGTAATCAGTCTATTCATAGCAAGGTGTGGCCTGACCCTACCTATTGAGGTTCACTAAATTTTCCAAATAGCTTTAACCGATTAATATTTCGTTTTGAATTTGTGTCGCATGACACACGGATATCCAAACGACACGTTTAGTAACTAACAACTATCGGCAGCGGTCAATGCTTCACTAAACAGCCATGCGCTAGTACAACGTGCATACACTGTATTACAAGTTGAGGCAATGCTCTTTGATTACTGTATATACGTTAATACAATCCAAAGCCCTAAACTACTATAGCAATCACTTTTTTCAACACTGTAGGGCTTTAGTTAAATTTCACCGCTATATTGTACTAGGCTGCCGAACAAGTATAAGAACTTTAATCCCATGAATTTAAACACAACCAAACCTTGCACCCGTCAACGGTGAGGCAGGAATCTATCGAAGCAGAAATCACCTCTCAAAGTTTTTCACGCTAAATGATGACCTTGAGCGCATTGTTGAAATTCTGATAGTCTTTCAGCGGACTCTAATTCAATAATGTCCATCTCTCTTTATTTATCGTGTACTTGTCTCTGCAGACACCTACTGCTAGGTTGTCCGGCAGAATATTAGGAATGGCTTTAAGTGCGCCCCAGTAAAGCACTTTGCCAGTTACAGGGATATAACCTAATATAAATGTTTGGTTCAGACTATGGTTCAAGCAAGATAATATAGTTTTAGCATATATATTATAAGTGTATTTACCCATACAAATTTTATTTGTATACCTTATAAACGCGTCTAGATTCATTATGCGAAAATTATAAAGTTTCCGGAAAGCTCGCTGCAGATCAACGTGCCAGTCGTAATTGGACTACGATCAAGAGAGCAAGTTTAGTTTATTCTGATAGCTTCCTGATGTAACTACATATGAACACTACTCGAATGTTTGTGCCCCCTTCTCGGTGCAGGATTATCCGGAAAGTGGTATTAAAGACCCTTTCTTCATGTACAGGAGGGAAAGTCTAGAGCTGGCCATCAACCCAACGATGGATGTGTAAATTTATAAGAAACATGACACATTAACGTGCGGTAGCATACTGTTCCGCTACCGAGCGCAAGACACCCCCAGCTATATTACTTAGTATTTTTGAAGTGAATTGGATAGATAGGCCTCTTATAATATAGTACCCTGAACGATTTGCAGCCTTCTTGGAGAAAGTTACAAAGCTTTAGCTTTCTCACAAACATGTAGCCGCGACCAGATAACCGAGAGATAGGGTTCTTCAGATTTGTTATCTCATCATTCCATCGTTGGAGGATTAAAAAAAAAGAGAATTGTGGTCAAACAGCTAGATTATATGTCTGAATTCGTATGGCTGTTGTTCTTTCTTCATGATGGGATGTTGTTACTCTACAAATAGCTTTACTCCTCTTGTTCAGTGAGACTTTTAAGCAGAATATGGCCAGTTCAAAAAGGTATTAACTTTGTAAATGACAAACATAAAACAAGATTGTCGCTTGGTCTCTGATCTGTACTTGTCCTATAAGCAAAAGGATGGATAAAACTGACCACCTTGTATCTTGGGCAGACAACTAGATTTCCGAGTGAAAACACACTCACGTCTCGTCTATCAGACATGCTGATAAAATCGCTAGATTCAAATATAATTTCCAGAAAGTTTTGGGACAAGTATAAGGGCAATCAGTTCAGAATTTTGCGATTGACGGAGAAATGTCTTTCTAAAGCTTTTACATTGGTATCGATAAGACATAATAAACAAGTCTATCACTCATCTGACGAAGATAATACTGATTATGCGCTATTAAAACCACATTTGGCTTTGATATACAAGAATGTCTTTATCATTATAAAAATCCGGCAAATAGTGTACATTCGATTTGTTCCCTGATGTTGTTTCAGACACCTTCACAGTGCCCGCCCTTAATTTCGTCCCCGCTTATTTCACATCATTTGCGGATCTATGGGTTGAAAATAATGGGCGCACTTATCATTATTACATGGTGGAGGAAGTTTAAATCTCCATCGAGATTCATTACTTGAAATAGCTTCTATCTGATGGATTTCTTCAGAACGTTTGTCTATTTCCTTTCATTATTGATGTATATTCCGCAAAATTAAAGACTAAACCCTTGTAGTCAAAGTAGCCAAATATCATTGAGATCCCGTCTTTGATTGGAGTCCATTGTAATTAGAGGCAATTTATATAGCAAAATTGGGTCAAATACTATATGTTATTTCTATGATAAGCAAAACTTTTTACTTACCCGCCACTTTATACAAATGAAGCTATGCCCAAAAAAGTACATCATCGGTCTAGAAAGCTCGAAACTGGACAAAAGCCGGGTTGGACAATCCGCATTTTGTTAATGATGATCCAGGCAAAGAGAGCCAGCGGAGCTATTCAACCAATCCACAGGTAGAAAATGTTGGGCCAATCAAATCAATTTTTGCCAACATGATGACATAAGGGTTTCCCGTTTTTTTTTACTTGGGGCAAAGAATAGCTATTTTTTTATATACAACCCAGCGGACCACCTTCCTCGATTGAAGTGACATGTTCTTCTCGCGTCCTTTATTCCAAGCGGTGACCAAGGTAACGTGACATAGCAAAGTATGTTACCAACACGAATACTCAGCGAATTCATTAGGCCACCACCGGATTGACCGGTATTCCCGTTCACCCCAACCCACGCCCACACTTGATTCAGACTTACAACAACACGTTGAAAGCATTGTCACGTCTTCCCGCAAGTGCTGTGTACCGACAGGCTACCGAAAGTTTCACCCAGCAGCGCTTGGCTGTCGTTGAGTCGACCGAGAACGTGGAAGAAATTGAATCGAAGATCGCCAGCGGACAGATCGAAGAGCTGATTCTCCAGGCTGAGGACGAACTTAAGTTGGTCGGTAAAATGGAAGAATGGAAGCCATGGGAAGCTTTGGAGACACCTATCCCCAAGGGTCAATGGGAATACAAGAGCAACCATAGAGAATAAATCATGAACTTCCTTGTTCTATGTTTGGGCTTTTTTTTTTTTTGGACATGTAAAACAAACAATAACATCCACTTGTAAAGTAGGTATTTTCTTGTTTTATGTGCTGGGAATTGTGTGATTTAATTTGCGGCAGTGCTATCATCTGCAAATGAGGGAAGGGGGGTTGTCATGATCGTCGGGAAGACGAGCTTGGTTTTTACTTCCGGGTTGAGTTCATTTCCTAAGAAACACAGCAAACGTCATAGTACAACAGGATCAACATCCTACGCCCAATTTCTGCATCACTCAGTAACCGCATAATCTGCGGTTGACATGCCTAAACTGATAAGCCAGTGCATGACGATATACTAGCAGTATACTTGCAATGCGCCAGATAATTAAAGGCTGCATTATTTTTCGAAAGGAAAAAAGCGGTTAGACCGTCTGTTTCAAGGCTTCCATTACCTTTCTATAGATCGTTGCACGTTGTTGTACTATTATCCAGAAGTATGGAATAGAGTTATGATAAGCTTCGATTGCGGGCATGTAGTCATACTGATCAATACACCGAGCGCCAACATTACCGAGGTTGTGGCGAAGCTGTGCAACCAAGTGGGATTGGCTACAGAAATCTCTGGAACAGACAGTGCTTCTCTATGGATGAAAATCAACGCCTCATCCGAGGCAGCAGGAGAGATGACATCCTGCAGATAAAACCAGGTTTACGCCACGCGTTCCTACATATCTGAGAGTTCGAGAGATTCTCTGGCGCGATATGAGTAGATGATCTAGCTTGCCTTTTAAGACGAATTCTACGAAAAAAAAAAGCTTATATCTTGATTTATAATTAGTGAGAACTATCCGGGATTTCCATTTCGTTAATTTCCAAACTTAAGACAGATCCCCGGTACCTGAATTTGGCGTAAATTCGAGGTAATCTAAGCGACAGCACTTGCATAGACTACGATAGGGTCGTATCCCGTAATGACTAAACAACCGATACGCGACTATAGATCAGGGTCAATGGGTCGATCCTCATATCCTACGGGGTGCAAATTAGAATATCTCGAAAAGGGGGGGGATCACGACGATTCGACACTGCGACCACACGATTTACAGTCACGTTGATTCCCATGATTTGCCGGCCAAAAACCATAAATTCATGCTAAGCCGTATACGTCGACTTCCCCGCGCAATGGCATCCTGTAGAAAACAATGAATGAGTAGATACCTGTTCCCGCTATATCAACTACACAATCTTTGCATACACATGATGGTATGTCAGCAATATCATTCCAATGGGTGTGTAACATGGCTTATGACCGGCATTGCGACGGATACTCAGTTTACGTACGAACACTCATGTTATGGACACTCAGGAGTTTCAATTACATTTATTTATTATCAAGGCTTTATTACGAAGTTATTCAGTAGCCATCAGCTCTGAGTATCAGTAGCAATTCCCGCTTATGACATCGCCATGTCATGCTTACCCTTCAATAAACAACACAAAAACCCTTTTGATGGACAACAAAACTGCAGAGTCGCTTGGCTCTTCCTTTTTTAGAAAATTAACCGTTAATATAAATATATATAGTACACATATTCTTTATCGGTAATCATGCCGTGTACTTGGCTTGTCGTGTCTGTCTTCGGTACAGAAACTCAAAGCAACAAGGTTCTCTTGTGCAGTATCAACACATTTTTAGACAATAGCGGACAAACTCATGCATATGCAAGATAGAGAGAACTGTAATGAAGTTAAAGTACGCATAAGAAGAGAAAAATGAGGAGAAGCATGCAAGTTAGGTTAACGTGTTTTTTCAGCTTGCATATTATGCTCTATTTTATGACGATGAAAAGGTTCAAGTTAAAATATTTAAACTATAATCGGGATCAGACCATACAAATGTTTAGGCTAAAAGAAAAAAAGGAAAAGGAAGAGGCAGTCGTGCTTTCACCATGCATTTCCCTAAGCAGTGATAAGTTTGGGCAGAAATCTCAGTCATCGTAGTAATCCAAAAAAAAAAAAAAAAAAAAAGGTGAGGGAACAAATAAGGGTGGGGTACGGCAGAAGGCAGGAGGGCGAGATCGGTCGATTCCATTTATTGGGATATCATGGTTTACAAGTGTAGGCTTAAAATAAAGTGTTCTATTTTTCAGATAGAGACGTGGGTATTCAGCTTAAGCTCATGCGATGCATCAACCTGTTTCAAGCGAGTAGCCCTTAATCTATCAAACCATGGCCAAGGCCATGAGGAGAGATTGTTAAGAATAGAATACCTTAAGTTTGTTGATTGGTGGTCTTTCTCTTGATTTTTCGCCTTTTCTGTTCATGCACAAACGACAGGAAACAGTGTCGATCCGATTCAAAGAGACGAAGGGCGTCAGCCTGTACCAGAAGGATGAAAAGTGATCCATTAACGAACGCCTAGGGAAGCAAAAATGTCGTATACTGCATTTATGCGTAGTACGGTTAGTAAGTTTCATTTTTCCTTCATGGGAATAAGATTATGAAAAAAGAATACGCTGCAGGGAAACCTCCACGGATGAATGTCTTGTTGCTTGGACGGCAAGTTGCTCTTGGTAAAAATAGCAAGCTTTTTCCTTGTAGGGATGACGTTTTCTCCACAGAGCGTGACAAACCATCGGGTGGTTGTTCTATAGTTAGCAGGGAACGGAATTGGGACCATTGGCCCTGAAATAACCAATTTAGCATGACTGCCGAGAGAGGACGCACGTGGAACAGAACGTTTCAATCTGACATGACCACTCGCGAAGAACAGCATCTCAAGCACACGCGCGATCTATTGGCCACAAGGCTTGAGGAAGCACATGCAGGCTTACGACAAGCGAAACGAGCAGTGATGTATCGACTTGTGTATTCATTGCATTGGTACTGAACATAATCATGTAGATTCACATGAAGCAGGCGCTTTTGCAACAATCGCGCCATGTCCTGCAACATGAATTCAAGCATAGCTTAATGGCGCCGCCTTCGAACATGAAACGCAGACGACGGCGGCGGGTTACGGCCGTACCAGGGCTATTTCCCATTGTGGGTCCCCCTGCTTGCGAGCTCAAGGAGGAGGACGAGGAGGGCGCTTGTCCGGCTGTTATCAAAACGTGTATCGGCTGGGTTCGTGGGATCGAAAAAGATAGGGTGTGGATACGCGTGCAGGTAAACAATCGATCGAGGTATGCAAGCGAAGGGAAACCATGATTGGTTATCTTATATTTCTCGGATAGCTCGTCTTCAGTCATTCAGCAGATGCATCTGCATCTTTGGGCTGATTCGTCATTCATGCTGCTGCCTTACGACATACAGCGAAATACACAATGCAACATCCTTCCGGGAAAGGATGCGGAGTTGTTTGCCGCATTTACATGTTTACCAGATGTGTTTTGGTCGGATCTGAAAAGGACATTGCGAGTGACTTGTCGCTATACGTATGGGCAGACGGAGTGGAGCAGTACGGCGTCGGAAGTGGTGCAGTGGAACGAACAGCAAAATGACACGAGCTGGGCACGGACAGAAGCAACAGGTAAACATGTGTTTGCAAAAAAAAAAAAGGATGGTGTAGCTTACAAACAATAACAGTTCCTATTTTGGCGCCCATCTTCTACGTTTCCTGTGTTCGTGTGCGATGTTGTCTTGATCTAAGCCGACTGGCAGCCCAGGGATTTCAATTGATTTCAGACGGCGACAACGGATGCAGTAAAGTTTATGTTTCAAACGAGCAAAATCTGATGCTCATCACGCGTGACCTGGCGGAAGATGAGGTGAGCGTGTACGGGCTAACACATCGGGCGACGGCCAGATGGATCAAGGATCTGTACGCAACCGGGCCGGGTAGCTGCTCGATACGCGGTTTAGAAAACACGCATCCGCTTCTGCAGGATGTTTTGTGCGGTCTGAATGACGAGCTGCAGTACAGGATGCTGGCAAAAGATCAAAGAGAGCCTAGTGTTTTAGCGGCCCAGCAAAACACGATTGACTTGCTGAGTCACATTATTGAGCATTAAGGTTATGTGACACAAAGTTGTGACAATCAACATTGTTACGAGATAAAAACAAAGTTGGGTTTCGGACAGATCCATCGTTCAAAAGAAAAAAAAAAGGATGGCCAAAGATAGATACGTGCATTCATGCACGTTTTCGTTTTGTCGGCTGCGATGAGACGAACCAGGATGCGTGCGGAGAAAAATAAGTTGTGCTGCAGTATAATCATTGAAAAGAATTACTTCATTGATTTAGAGATGTCGGATGCTCAAAAAAGGATATGAAGCGGTGGCTAAACATGCCATCCACAGTGTTTGATATTTGGGTCTGCAACAGGCAGCAAGGGGGCCCGGGGCGGAGATGGCGAGTGCAAGAGGATCAACAGTGCCAACCTGACGATAGATAGAAATATGATTTGGAGGGAAAAACGGTGGGCATGTTCCGGTGAAATAGGAACTTTTTTGACCCACAAAGGAAGTCGTCGGACTTTAGCGGCACTGCCGGTTGCCGTTAGGGTGTTCTTTCGATCACTTAGCCTAATGAGATTTTTCCATTATTCAGAGGGGCCAGTTGAGGCTCCGCCTCGCGTGCCAAATAAACTAATCGTTAGGGTCCTCTCTAGATCAGGGGCCAAAAGTTTCTGTTGCGCATGACGCCTCTCGGCAAACACTGCATAATGACAGCATGGTTACAAAGTGATGGTGATTCCTAATTTAATTTTGACACACGCATAATTACGATAACATACAATCTTAAAATCATCTAATTATCTGGTAAAAACGCTATCCTGGGTGCATGAAGAGGCTATAAAAAAAAAGTACTAAAAAAAGAAAAGAAAAGAAATACTAGTGGATGGCATGTAAATACAAATGAAAGAATAGAATGAAGGAATAGTTGGGGGATATCTCGTTGGCTGTAAGGAAAAGAAAAGAAAACATTCGATGGATCTTGTAGGACGGACTTGTTCATTTCTTGGAGTTCGGACAATGGTCGTCATGAGCGTATTGAGACACGTCAATGCCACATTTTGGGCAGAAGTCGTAGTCAGTACATTGATGTGGAGGCATGTTTTTTGTAGGAGAAAAAATGTTTAAATTCGTTGGGTTTTTATAAGGAGCGATTGTTTGATTTACGGGTGGAAAGATGAAAGGGGTAAGAAGAAGAACGAAGCATGGACAGACCTTATATATATAAAAAAAAAAAAAAAAAGCTGCACATGATATATCAATATGGATAGCAATTCACTCATCGACGCTAAAAAAATTCCTTGTTAAGCCACAGCAACATTAGCCATGAAAATCATTTGCCACATTGCACTCTATTGGGTACTGGCTAATTATACATTCAAATCCGTTTTCGCCGCCGATGCATATCACCTGGTTCGTTTTTTATTTTGGTCGGGAAACCCGACGCCCACGCGAAGGATAAGAAAATTTGTTGCCGACCATCCGATCATTTTAAAAAACCATGTAATAGAAATGAAACCATGTGGCTGACGCGGTGCAGTACTATCCAGTCCCCCCCCAAATCCCTCCATTTTCTCCAGTCGGATGACGTAACACAACGCACTGTCTGCCTCTTCCGGAACGGTCTTCTCCTCCTCCTCTTCATGTCAGGATCCCCACACGAGGCACGGAGAAGGCTAATGGAGGTCCTGATTTAACGCACAGCGATGCATACATCTGCGAATGTCAACATGTTGCCTGGACCTGAAAGGGAAGGGGAGAAAAAAAGGCGTAACTTATTTAGCCTTTCCCCCCCACCCTCCTTCTATTGACGGACGCAGACAGGCGTCACAGCACACACACATGCCTTCTATCTCTCTCTATCTCTTTCTCTCTTCCTTCTTTTCATCATTTTTTTTGGCTCGGGTTGGCGACAGCTTCACCCTGTCAGGCACTAGCTGCGCAATTCTAGAAAAAATCGGTCTAACATCCTCTGCAACCCCTCAAAAGTCAAGACGTAATGGTTATACCACGAGTTTCGAACAACAATGGCTACTATTTTGTTGATAGCCTGCTGGATACTGCCTATGAAAGTCATTGTATCCCGCGAAAAGAAAATAAACAATTCGTGCTTAATTGCAAGCTAAGGTTTATCGAGAACTATCTTGGCAAAAAGAACGCCACATGGAGGTTTTTTGGCGGTACGCTTCCGCGCCATTGTCGTTACATTGGCATGCTTTGGCTTTTTAAGGCCTCTCCTCTTTGAACCACGTGGATTCGAATTATGATAAGACAGCCGAAGGAGTTTGAAGCACGCATTCTTTCTTTTTCCAAATAGTACTAACTATCTTGTGTACACCATGTTACTTGCTCTACGAAGTAGGTACGACGAGGCCCGTCATCACCGTTTTCCAATAACGACAGGAACTAGTGGGGAAAAACAAGAGAGACCTTACTGCTTTTGGCCATGTTCTCCGAACGCAAGCCGCGTAGTGGGTCCTAGAACAGCTATCAGCGTAGCTAGATCGAAAAAGAAAAGGAGACGTTCTTGACCCTGCCTCCCATGAGAGGAAGGAAAAAAAAAAAAGAGAGAGAGAGAAAGAGACAGAGAGATATCTGGTTAGACTAGAGACAGGTTTGGGTTTCTTCTTGGCCCAAGAAGCTCAATGCACCGGTAAAAGCCTGCTTGCATAGCGTACCATACAGTGATGCCCGAATTGGGATCACAAATGTCTTTTTAATGACACACCATGGCAACAAAACGACATGACGCAATTCGTTTGGAGGATCACAAGAAGCTATTAAAGAATGCCATGGAACTGTTATTTTGTCCCATCGAAGGCCGCTGTGAATAAAGGAACCTCAGGAGTGTACATCGTTGTCAAGTTAGAAAAGGAATGAATTAAGGTTATTCACCCTGATAAACAGTAAGGTTTCTTTGAGAGGAGACACCCAACCCCACATACTTTAAGTATTACCATTTACACGCCTGGGTGCGCAATGAACCATATCACATGCCCAACAGATGATATCATTGTTAATTCGATCCGTCCTTTGCTAGCACCTACCTACCGCCTAACGCACACAAGCTGGGTACAAAGCGACATCTCCCAGTGACGTTAGGAATGCATTACTGAATGAAGCTCATCTCTGGCAATTTAACTGCTTGTCATTCATGACAGTGAAAGATGACATCTTGTATGCATAACTATCCTTAGTAACGGTCAGAATGCAAATTATCTGTCGAAAATAGTGATTTTTTGTTTCGTTTGCGCATGGGACAAATGTCACACAAAGAAACTCGGCTTGTTGCACAACTGGTGCTCCGTATTCGCATTGTCTGCCATTTCTTCGTATTCAAACACACGGCCGAAGATAGTAAGAAAAAAACGACAATGTGCTTTATCTCTAGTTCACGCCAGGTAAGATTCATGTGCTCAGTAGCCACGGAAAACTAGACATGATAACGGAGCATGACGTTTTTTTTTTTTTTTGGATCATTACAAGAATCACAGGCACTAAAAGATCTACTCCTCAATCTACTGCAATACATCATTCTTTATTTCTCGGCAATGCCTGTACTAAAAAAAAAAAAAAAATATGCAGAATGGTTCATTCGCCTAACCTATCCAAAGTGGCATGACATCAGTAACTCAATCAATGGATGCTACCATGAATAAATTACTGCTACGGAACATCGTTGAGGCTATCTTTTGGGGAGAGTAATGCATCTACCATATGCGGATGGAAACAGGTTGCGGCTTCCCCGCTATAAACACCTGGATTTAGGCCCCATCATTTAGTCTTCTTTATGACACAAGGCCATACGTGCAAAAAGAAAGCCAAACCTATTGTCCAATCACGTCAATTGATCATACATGTCCCTTCCTGCTTGCTCCTGAGCTGCGGACTCTGAATTATTCAAGGGGGCCCGAAAACAGCAACACAAACAAGGTCGAAGGGAGCTTCCGGAGAGCGATCCATTATGACATTAAGTCATCTCATAAACCTGGATTTTCCATCTCAGGAACAGCTGTCGAATCTAAAGTACTACAAGTATGCTGCGGTCGATAAGTCGTACATTACGAAATATGTGCTGTCTCATTACTGGAACTGGGCCGTCACTTTATGTCCCATGTGGATAGCGTAAGTGGCATTCAAAAGAAACGGATCCCGCTCCCCCAGCAATCTCACCCCGGCAGCTAGGCCTAATCTCATTACACTGATTGGTTTGCTTTTCATGCTCGCGAACGTGATCCTTGTTGCGTTTCTCGTACCCACTTTGGATGCCGACGGCCCCTCGTGGTTGTACTTTAGTTTCGCGGCCGGACTATGGATTTATTCGACGCTCGATAATATCGACGGCAAACAGGTAATATAAAAATAAATCGGCCTTTTCCGGAAAATTCATATTAATATTAAATAAAGGCACGTCGTACAGGCACGTCAAGTCCTCTCGGGGAGCTGTTCGACCACGGCTGCGATGCATTGAATACGACCTACGTCAGTTTGCTACAAGCCGCGGCCCTGGGGTTGGGCCATTCGCAAGCAACAGCCGTGCTGTTTATTGTCACCGCTGCCGGCTTTTACCTGTCGACGGCGGAGGAATACTACACGGGCGTCTTGTACCTGGGCTATGTCAATGGCCCGACCGAAGGCATTATCTTGACATGTCTGGCCTTTATCTGGTCTGGCGTTTACGGTACCGAGGAACCGACCTGCCCTTGCGCGTTAAGCTGATCCCCTTTCTTAGGACCACAGTCCTGGCATGTGCCGCTGACAGACACATGGGGCTTCGGATGGCTGCCTGCACAAACAACCGGCGCGGACATCTTTGTGTGGGGCACGGTGCTTCTTTTCTTCACGATCCACTTCCCGGTCATGTAGGTCTTTTCTTTTTCCTTCGGGCGGCGGGCTAATCCCTCGTTGCTAGATGCTACTCCATCTGCATGGCCTGCAAGGAAAAGTCGCTGGACTGCGGGCATGCCTTGATGGTGACACTGATCCCCATCGCCGTGTTCGGATGTGCCGAGTACTACTGGCTTGCGTCGCCCGATTCGATTGTCCTGCAGGACAAACACCTGGTGCTGTTTTCCTTGGCAACCGGCACCTTGTTCGGACTCATGGCGTCCAATATCATTCTCGCCCATCTGACACGATCAAATTATCCAAAGCTTGCCGGTACTGTTGCACCAGTTATCGCAATGGCTGTTTTGGTTAATTGCCCTTCGATTCTGGATGTGTAAGTCGTGGAAAATTGCCACGCGAGACAGAAAAGCTAACGATTGGTGCTGTCACGCTAGACACATTCTCTCTCCGCAGTCGGAGTACGGCTTGCTGTGGGTGCTTTTTGTAGGAGCAGCTGTGTTCTATGCGGGATGGGCGAAATTAGTAATTGATGGCTTCTGCAAGTATCTCGGCATCCGTTGCCTGGTCATTCGGAGAATCAAACCAGAACAAGTGATTGCAAATGAAGGTAAGTTTATTTGCCGTAAAATACGTCGCCATTATTTAACGAATTTCCCTATGTAGCCTCAGCTGAACAAGATGCTTTACTCGAACAAGAAGAGGAAGGCACCGTCCCAACAGAGGCAGAACCCGCATCCAGTGAAAACACATACAGCACGTTCCGCCATTAGAACAAAAAAAATTCATGTTTTGTGTACATAGTACTTGTTTATTGAATACATTAAGTCGAATGGACTTTGGGGGGACACACCGTCACCTGCTTCACATGCTTAGGAACAGGTCGCGTCATTGGGTCATCGCAGGACATGATGAAAGAAATAGAGAAAAAAAACGTGGGATTTTTTTCGAGGAGTAACCCTTGCCGTTATCTGACTTAAGTTTTACAAGGAGACAACTTGATTAGTTAAAGTACTAACGACTGACCGGACCTCCGATTGTCTTTTTTTTTTTTTTTTTGCGGCAGGAGGTAGAGGTACATGTGTTTTTTTTTTTTTTTTGCGGATCGTTGCCAAACTTGTGCTGTAGAACGTATTCATAAAATAAAATTTGCTCCTTTTTATTAGTAATAGTCTGACGGATGTCACAGCTACAAGCCCTGCCCCTTGCAGGGAAACCGTGTTTTACCTTGATATAGTGCCGGTTGGCATTGTTTCCATACAGTTGGCCCTAAAGCGGCACCACCTACATCTTTAGCAATGATTCCCTGATACCCGTCCTCTGGATGGATGCATGTTTCCTATTTTTCACGATAACAAACAAACGTTCGAGAACAGGGAGAGATGGATCTTTTTTTTTTTGGCCCTGATCCATTTCAAGCTAGTTTAGCGTAGTAAACACGCACATAGCTATTGCTGCGCACATTCTTATTCTATCCCTCCTATTGAACAACGTTGATGCATGTTCCCTCTTTTTGTTTTGATGATCAGTCATTATTTATTGCAAAAAAGGAAAAGAGAACAAGATACGTGAGATAAGCAAGCGCGGATTACAGTTGTTGTTGTGTAGTTGGGTAAAGGGGGGAGAGAGATGTCAGGGAAATGAGATGATGAATTTTTTTTTTTTTTTTTACTTGGCTTGAACATTCACTCGAGCCGTGACGCGACGTGGATCCAATGTCTCGGGGTCCAAAGATGGCAAGAGGTAGGAGATATCGTCCCATGGATGACGGTACAGGCCCTGCTTGAGTCGCTTTTGATCGAGATGGTGGCCAATGAAACCAAGTGATCGGCCCAAGACAAAGAGTCCGTTGAGGGTACCGATGCGCATGTATTCTTCGGCTTCATCCCGCGAGAAGGCGCCGGATTCACGCAGCAGGTCGACAAACGACACTGCAATACAGCCGTCGACGTTCAGGATCAGATTGTCTTTTTTCGATGTCGTGATTTCCTCGACCTTCAGCGCGTAGTCCAGAATAGGGGTGGAGGGGAAGTTCTTCTGGACGTAGCTCTTGACCAATTCCACGCGCATGTCGGGGTTTGTACGCGATTTGATCTTATGTCCAATGCCGGGAATCAGCTTGTTGGCCTTTCGCATCGATGTCACGAATTCACGAGGCGTCAGACCACTGTCATAGGCCTTGGTGAAGTTGCTTGCTGCACCATCCAATGCGCCTCCAAAACGCTCACCAATTGTCAACAAACCCGAAACAAGGGAGGAGATCAGATCCTTGCCAGCACGGGTCGTAATGATTGTCGTCATCGCCTACGAAAGCCATCATCAGCAACCTCACATCCTCTTTTCTTTAGAACACTTACTCCCGATACAGCAGGGCCGTGGTCGGCTGTCAGCATGAGCACCATCTCGATAAACTTGCAGGCGTAGTCGGGGAGTCTGCGCTTGAACCAAAGGAGCGACAGCACGCCGCCAATACCGATTTCCTCCTTGAACACGTCGGTGATGCGCATACCCGCATAGAGCAGTTCCTGGCCACGGTCGTCGACGATGGTCGACACAAAGCTGGCTGGCTTGCGGACCAGGCCGAGCTCCTGGGCCCAGGAATAGTCGATGGGGATCTTGGGGATCTCTGGTTCCGCGCGTGGCACGATGACACCGTCGCTGACGAGCTTCGCGTAGGTCTCGCCGAGGACTTGCGGCATCTTTTCAAAGGTTTCGGGCACGATGATGCCTGCGGCGCGCATGGCCTTGTTCTTGGCGTCGGCTGTCTCAAGATCCGAGTTGGCCAAGGCGCCGGCGTGGCCGAACTGGACGTCGGTGGTGAACATCTTTGCACAGGTACCGATACACCATGCGACGATTGGCTTCTTGATCGTTCCGTTCTTCACCGCCTCGATCACACGGTACTCCTCGACACCGCCCACCTCACCAAGCAACACAAGCATCTTGCAGTTGGGGTCGTTTTCATAGCGCAGCAGATGGTCGATAAACGTCGAGCCAGGGTACCGGTCGCCTCCGATGGCGACACCTTCGTAGACACCGTCGGTTGTGCGCGACACGATGTTGTTCAGCTCGTTGGACATACCACCACTCTTGCTGACATAGCCCACCGAGCCGGTTCGGTAGAGCCGCGAGGCGACAATGTTGTCCATCATACCACCTGTGTTGCCGATCTTGAAACAGCCGGGCTTGATGCCGCCGACGGTGGCGGGGCCAATGACCAGCACCTTGCGGCGCTCGGCCTCGTGGAGCAGCTGGCGCGCGCGGCGCTCAGGCACACCTTCGGCGATGATCGCCACGGTCTTGATCTGCTGCGAGTACTCAAAGATCTCGCGCGTGGAATCGTACACGGATCGGCAGGAGGCGAAGTTGACAACGACGTCGACCTCGGGGAACTTGTCAATGGCTTCTTTCAGGGTGGTGAAGACGGGGATCAACGTTTCCTTGGTGCCCCAGTAGAATTTCTGGACATGCGAGCCGCCAAAGGGATACACCATGCAGGCCACCGAGGGCGTTTCGCGGTTGCACATAAAGTCGAAGTCAAGCATACCTTGCACAGCACGTGGCTGCATACCGTAGACAATGGAACGCGTCTTGTTGGTGAAGGGGCGGTACCACTCGGACTGCTGGTGCATGTGGTCGTGGAAGTACGTCATGCGTTCATTTGGGTTGACCGGCTTGGTGTCCTCGTCCTCCTCTAGCGTGAGCTTGGGCGTGCCGTTGTTTTGGTTGGTGGGGGTGCTTGGTTCGAAGATCTGGTCCTGGAAGAGGTTGCCAGAGCCGGCGGCCACGGCGCCTGCTGCGTCGTCGGCGGATTTGCCCAGCAGGGCCAGGGGGACAATGTCGGTGATATGGGTTTCGGGGCCAAAGACGTGGATCTGTACACCCAGGGTTTCGCCGAGCTGGCGCATGGCGCGCAGGCCTTCCTGGTAGTTGGGGCCGCCACGGCGGATGTAGATGCGGACGTTGTGGTTAATCAGCGCTTGCTTGAACTCGGTCAGTGCACGGATGATGCCTTTGAAGGTGGTGGCGACATTGGTAAAGTTGGCGATGCCGCCGCCGATGAAGAGCACCTTGCCTTCGGGGTGAGGGTTGCCACGGGTCATCAGATCCAGGATGGTCTTCGCATATTCGTAGGTTTGCGTTTCGGTGGGTGCACCCGAATACTCGCCATAGTTGGCCAGCTGGTCTGCATGGCCCAGGGCGGCGATGGCATCGGAATAAACAACGGAGGCACCTCCACCAGCCACCATGGTCCAGACGCGGCCGTCGCGGTTGAGGATGGTCAGCTTGAGCGACGCACCCGTCTTTCCGTCGAGTTCCTGGATATAGGCTTCTTCACGGGTCAGCTCACGTCCAAAGGGTGCGGGGAATTCCATGGGCGGGCCTTGATCGACATGCTGCTGTTGTTGACTACCTGCAGCATGGGCATGCGGCGCGCGTGCGACAGCCCACTTGGGGCCTGCTTCGAACTCGGCTGTCTGATCCAACTTGGCGGCCAGATCGAGGTACATCACCTGTGGGGTCTGGCCATCCACAGGGTCTGTGACCACCAAGGGGTTGATTTCAAGGTATGTGAAGTGCAGATCGACATAGACGGAGTACAGGCGTGTGATGAAGTCAACAAGCACGTCCTGCTTAAAGGTTGGCACGTCCTTCAACAGCGTCTGCTTGATGTCTTGCACCGCAGGGAAAGTCTCGTCCACTTTGACCAGCAATTTGTGTGCCTTGGCATCCACATCACCAATATCGATACCACCCTCGTGTGTAAACAAGATGTAATCGCCCTCACGAACGGAATTGATGCATACATAGTATTCCGTATTGGCTGGATGTGGCATGAAGGGCTCCACCAGGAACGTCTTAAGAATCCCACTTGTGCGCTCAATCTATCCCCGCGTAGAAAAAAAAAAAAAAAACAATTGCTTCAGCACCTCCTTGTTTTCACCGTCTTCTTACCTTGATTTCTTTTCCAGCTCGTTCCTCAATCCATCGACGGGCCTCGGGCCAGTCTTTGTTCAATGTCAACAGGCCATGCTTGCCTCTGCGCTTGATCAGTTGATCGGGCTTTGCAACCAGCTTATCTGTGAGGAGCCAAGGATGTGTCTGTTCCAATTGATCAAGCTGTTGCTTGAGTGCCGCGTCAAAGGCATTGCCCTGCAAGGAGGTGTTGACATGAATGTGAGCAAGCTTGGTGGCGGTTGGCTGGAAAAGGGATGGACAGTCGTCCACCACGAGCGGACTTCGTAACAAATGATATGCCAGCAATAACTTGCCGTCGTATTCCCTGATTGCTTTGGCTGACATAAGGAGGAAGAGTACACAAAGAAAACAAGAAGAAGAAAACGAAATAAAAAGACGCGCAGGCGTTTTATAGCTACTGGCAGGATGCTCGACGGTTACCCTTTGTAGATATGCTTCCGAGGAACCAAGTCCGCTTTAGTGAGACCAACCGAACCGAGAAAAAGCGTACACCTGTTTCCCCCAACGTTGGTGTTTGGGGCCCCCACTATGATTCAATGCCGTTTCGTCCAATCAGAAGTCATTGGGCTTGGAATGTCACAGCACGTGATCTTCCAAGTCGTTGGGCCACCCCCCTTTGGTTACGCACAACTTGTCAATGTTGACATAACCTTCTTTATCCTTTCTTTGAAAAGTCACCTGCGAGGTGAAATACATGAGCAACGTGTCATTTGTAACGATGTAACACGATGGAATGAAAGCTACCCCCAACGGTGCGTTATCTTGCCAACAGACAAAGGGTTACACAACAGCTAGTTATGGCATGGAAAGGATGCTTCCCTGTTTTGAGTCTTTGACACCGTGAATTTCATTCGAATTATTAATAGCTACCGACCATCATATTGCCATTTACTGTTCATTGAATGAATTTTTTTACGCCACTTTAAATAGGCTGTGGCTGAAAGAGCGCTACGTTTACGCTAAGGAAGTGGGTAGCTGCAGATCCCATGAAGATCAGTGGAGAGGTTCATTGTGGCTAGTCAAGAGAAGGATACATTGAAAAGCATCTTCACTTTGTCCTAAAAGTTATCCTAAACTATGGCAGGGGTCTGCCCTGCAACCAACGACTGGTGAGGGCAAAGCATTAAAAAGACAATTTTGCAGCGTCTGTAGATTGATGGTGGGCGCGATTTTGGAACGGAAGTTATATGGGTTAACAGGAAGCATCTTGAATGGATGGAAAACTCTAGTAGCTTACCAGGAATGTTGGGTGTGAGACAGAGAATAAAGTTGCTGTTGTTCTCTTTAAATAGCTACGGACAGGGACATCCTAGAAGGTTCACCACATGAACGAAAGGCAAGAATGTAACGTTTGTTCTGCAGGAAAGTCAAGCGCAAAACTTCATTCAATATGACTTATACAAATATCCTTAATGACTGGTACACCAATGATGCAGGTGAAAGAAACAGAGGGATAGATGGAAAAAAAAAAAAAAAAAAAGGGTAATTCACATGCGTCTAATAATAATCATAATAATCAACGATGCTGCAATGAGTGTGATTCAATTGAATTGCTTGTCGACTCATGCGCCACGATGAAAAAAAAAGATGTGCCACTTTAAGAACGATGAATTAAATATTTTCACCATGTACACCATCTCATTATTAAGCAGGAGATACTTGCATGGCCAAATTCTTAAAGATAACGTCTGCTCCGGATCCCTCCGTAGAGAAAAAAAAGGTGTGATCGAGCAAACGATATGCTTACAAAAAAGGCGGCTCAGCGGTGCTTGCGTAGTTTTCTGCGGTCATCTTCATGCAAACAAGCCAATGTACTGGCTTGCGCAATGTTTTGCTGAGGCTATGTCCTTTATCACAAGGAATGGGCCGGAAGCGATATACCATGCTTTGTTTTTTTTTTTCCTTAAAAACAGTAAACTAGGTGCAGGCAAGTTATACATCTGAACGTCATTCACCTGGTACCCGCAAACGTGATCTATATTTCGCCGTGCATATCCCTGGTAGAACGCATCGAACGGTGTGCTAAGTTGTTTGTAATTCTCAAGCAAAGACTAGTTTGTGTTTCTTTTAATTGGATGGTGGGAGTGGTGCTAATGATGATGATGATGATGGATAGTGTTTTCAGTAATCAACCCTAAAGGGCTATCTCGCTCTCGCTCTCTCTTTTCTTTTTTCTTTCTTTCCATTCATGAGGTTCCATGAATGGACAGAAAAAAAAATGAAGCATTCATTGATGTCGACTCAGGGGGGACCGAGTATACACACGCTCGCGCAAGATGCGATCAACAAGCACTGGTATGCAGTGAGAATGGGGGAGCATCTAGACGATTGAAAACTGATGGTCTGCGCACGTGGAAGAAACAGCGTTTATCCTGGGAGATTTAAGCTATTCTTTCAGACGATAGACCCATGTGATTGACGCACTGTTGAAGCGTGCGAACGGATCCGTGAATGTGCTTCTCGACGTTCTTTCGTCCGTTCCTTCGGCGTTGCATAGTATGAAATCCATGATTCTGTGCAAAGGCAGACATCTACGTTTTTTACAGAGGTACTTACTTCATTTTCGGAATGTAGTTCTTGGAAAGTGCAGAGGTTGGATCTGGGTTGCCAAGGTCAAGTACCCCTTGCATTCTTTAAAAGTGACAGTTTTAGCTAAAGTGGGTAAGGTAGATCATTCAACCTCTGCCGCAGATCTGTCGTACAAGGTGGAAAAAAGTGGCACGGCGTTTTGATCCAGTCACGATACGATGCGCAACTACCATCCGGCCACCTTCTTCCCTATGTGTTACAGTACGAGGATAAGATAGGTTGCCATGACGAGCTCATAACACACTAAAAAACACCGAACTATTTCATTTCGAAATGTGGTTAATAAACAATAAAAGAATAAATCGATTCCATTACCATGATCATGACAAACAGTTACCTGCGTTCCATGGTTTTCTTTGTGCCCCTGGATCCTAGGAAGACAGATCTTTAATTTCATATTCTATTTCTGGGGATAGACCGCATTGATGTACGTTATCTAAGTTTGACAGGTACGGCATAAATATGAGAGAACATATAATTTTATTTTATTAAGTGCTTGAAAAAGAAAAAGTATTGATCTCTCATGGAATCATAGGTACGCTTGGTCCCCATGACTATGTAAGATGGGATACTGGAAAACCTTGGCTGGTTTCCCAAATCAGGCATATGGCATAAAGCTATGTTTTTTTTTCCTAAAAAAATGAGAAGAAAAATATCCACAACCTTGCAAAAATAAGAGAAGAATAAATTAAACAGGAAAAAAAAAATATGAACATGATAAAAACGTAAAAAGAAGAAGTTGATAGTAGTAAAAAAAAAAAAAAAAAGAATCATGGTATTAACAGCCAACTGTGCCTGCATTGGTTGTATGCCAGCCCATTCCCATAGTTGCAGCGACGGCGGCCGCAGTAGCCATGGTTGTTCCATTACCATTTTGTGAAGAGGGATGCAGAGGAGGAAGATGATGTTGCGATGTAGGAGATGCAAACGTTTCATTTTGTTGTTGTCTTCGACGTCTATCCTCGTGGCGTTGATGAGTTTTCATATGCTGCGATAGGTTGTCCGATCGGGAAAATGTTTTGTGGCAGTTTGGGAAGGTGCAGCCGAAAGGACGTTCGAGTGTATGGATACGCATGTGGCGTTTCAAATGCTCAAGTCTTTTGAAGCGCCGTTGGCATTGGGGAACAGGGCAAACATGCGATTTTTGTTGACCATTAGAAGAGGTTGACGATGCAGAGGAGGAACGGCGAGTGTTTGTGGTGGTATAAGGGTACGATGTTGTCGTTGGGCTTGCGTTCATGGGATAAGAGGTGTAAGGCGAGTGTGGTCGACCATCTGTAGGATAGAAAGCCTGCGTCTCATGATTTAACAGAGAAGATACACCTGAAGGTGAGGTGGGTGTGGCTGGAGAGACGAACTGATTTGATGGAAGACGGGTCGTCATGAATGGTCTCATGTAATGTTGCTGGTAGTCACCATGCATCTGTAATAAGACATACGCGTCAGTTGATGCCATGCTTAATTTTTTGTTCTTACCTCTGTGTACTGACGATGGTCATACATTTCTGGGTAGGACGGACTGGAGAAGTATGTACCTCGATTAGGGTCAAATCCTTGCTGTTGTTGTTGCTGTTGCTGCTGTTGTTGCTGTTGCTGTTGTTGCTGTTGCTGTTGCTGCTGCTGCTGTTGATGATGATGATGTTGTTGCTGTTGTTGTTGCTGTTGTTGCTGTTGCTGCTGCTGCTGCTGCTGTTGTTGTTGTTGTTGTTGTTGTTGTTGTTGTTGCTGAACTTGAACGGCGACGGCAGCAGCCTGAGCAGCCTGAGCAGCGATATTCGGGTTACTGTTTTCGTTCACCATGGGCTGTGATGCGCGACGGTTTTGTTGCATCATGGATTTCTTTGTGTGTGTGCGGTAATGTGCATGGAAATTATCAGAGCGACTAAAGCTTTTTCCACAGCCGGGGAAATGGCATACATGGGGTCGTTCACCTGTGTGGACAAGCATATGTCGTTTGAGGTGTTCATAACGCTTAAAGCTCCATCCACAGAAAGTGTATTTGCAAACATGCTTATGCTTGGTGTTGGGGCCTTGTGATAGTTGAGAGCGAGAGCCTCGTCTCTGCTTTTCGGCGGAGGTTGTCAGAGATTCATCCATGGCATTTGGGGCTGTGGACATAAAAGCATAGTTGGCACGCGATGAGTCATTTGTAGAGAAGGTGGATTCGTCCATGGCTGTGGTTGAGCTTCTGCGATAGGGGTCGTCTACTTGGTCATGTTGTTGAGGAATACTGCTGAAGCTGAATGGACCCACGTCGACAGAATATTTTCTCTTGAATTGAATGGATTCTAACAGGACGGAGGAAGGTGAGACGGCGGGTGTCAAAGGGGGAGAAACCGCGTTCTGATAAAGACCAGATGCTGGTTGATAGGTGCAGGCCACATCCTGCTGTGTAGAGGATGAAGGGAGAGAGGGCAAAAATGACGACGAGTACTGACGATGGTACATATCCTCCTCTTGTTGTTGTTCAGTTGGACATTCTGCTGTTGGGGTTGTAGAAGGTCTCGTTTCGTCAAAAGCAGGCAACATGGTGATGCTAGGCAACTTGTCTGGTAGTATAGGTGTATTTTGCTGGTGTTCAAAACTTGACATTGTTTGACTGTCCATTAGAAGCAAAAAGCAATAATTGTTATGCTGTAATATAAAGAAAAAAAAAACAGGGGAAAACCGCTGAACTTTTTAACTTGTTGCTCAGCGGTCTATTTAAAGCCTTTTTGTCGATCGACAACTAAGAAAGAAAAAAAAAAAAAAAAGGGAGTCCAAACAGCGACAGGTGCCGCACAGTTGCTTTAGCTTACCCCTTATTCTTGAGAGATCCAAGGGGATACGGCAAAGACTTAGGGGTAGAAAATGGTATAAACGCTTACACTCGCACATCGTACTCTAGCTATCTCTCTCACTTTTTGGACCCACTGCTCCTTTGTGCAGTAAAGCACCGTCCACTCCTGGTAATTTGTCCTAAAGCAGGTATCAAGAATGAACAAGATGATCATCATGTTTGAAAGTTCTGAGCCATGTATCTCTCTCTCTCTCGTTCGTTCGCCGTTAATGCATTCCTCATCATTGTGCTCCAAGCCCAATGGCGAAAGAGCTCCTTGGTTCGAGCCTTTTTTTTTTTTCCCTCCTAGAATGCCACCGTCGCCATGGAAAAAAAATTTCCAAAACTAGTTTTCCCTTTCTTCTCCTCAGTACTGACTTGTGTACGTTCCATCATGGTCAAAGCGTAAGAAAGTTTTTTTATATCTATATATTTCAAGAGTACTTGTGATTTAAAATATATTCTTTCCAATTAAACCACTCTATCCATTTGTGAGTGAACCTATAATTTTTTTTTTAAAAAAAAAAGAATCTAAAAGAAAAAGGACATATGACTTAAAAAGATCATGGAGAGATACAGTTTTTGTGTGGTGCGCAAGTTAGTTATCTGGTTTACTCATATACACATTTGTGCTCGGAGCAAATCTTCCTAAAAGCCCCTTATTTCATTCTCCTCTACAAGAAGGTTAACATGCTCAATACTTTTTTAGCACGTTCTATATTACAGAAAAAAAGGGGGGCTACAGTCCAAAGGACGCGTGCCCTCGTGCAATTGCAAAACCCCTTATAATCAAGCAGAAGAACTCCTGTGATTGAACCCTGATCAGCGATGTTTTTGTTTTGTTTTTGTTTTACCTTTTTCTTTTTATCTACAGTGGAGGAGAAGACATGTTCTCCTGCATAGATAGTTTTCTCTTTTTTTGTAAACATGTATACTATTTTTGTGACACCATTCCGTATACTGCTGCACCGTTTTTCTTTTTAACAAGGAGACTAAAAAAAGAATAAAAAAAAATGATAGGAAGAAAAAAAAAACAATAAATCCATAGAGAAAGTATAAGATAGAAAGAAAGATAGAGAGCAACAATTTCTTGGCGGATTCCTTGATAGCCACCAGACCCTTTTATCCGAGCGAGAGCACGAGCCTCATCAGTTTTTTGCGGATGAATGATCCGTGCGGCTGGATTGAATGATCCAAACAACGAAAGGGCAAGGGGAAAAAAAAGACGTACGGTTTTTTTTTTTTTTTTTTTTTTTTTTTTTTTTTTTTTTTTTTTTTTGCAAAACAGGGTTTGATTCGGATGATGACCACTTTGGGAATTAAAAAAAACCCATACTTGCGTACAGATTGTAGATCACACGATCCATTTTGGTAGTTACACGTTGCCACAGCATTTTGTGTATATGCAAAATAGCGACCAAGATGGCAACAGTCAATTACGAATGCTGGACGGGACCCTTGCCTCCTCTGATTGTACCTTATTTAAGATGATTCTTTCATTTATCCATTTCATGCAAAAGCATGACATTTGGACGCTGTGCAGGTGCAGTTGACACGATCAACAGATCGAAAAAATAAAATAATTTACTTGGCTTCAGATGGCATCATCTCTTTTATCATAAGTTATCAAAAGTAAGATGATGTATGTTTTGAATATGAAAAGGAACCTCTTCCGGATGTCAAACTTTTTCCAGACAATTCAATATATCCGATCCTCGGTCGAATGTAATCCATGATGAAGATCATATAGAGTAAAAAGTGTATTCTCTTTCATTCATTCGTAAAGCAGTGAAATAATAATAATAATAATAATAATTATTTAATCGTATAGGATAGATGGGTAAGGATAATGTTCTATCTTGCCGACGTTGTGACTCGTGAGTACACATAAACATGTCTTCGGCATGTAAATTCAAAAATGGAGAGTTAAAGCATCATGACAGATCAGTGAGAAAGTATACTCCTCATGCTGTCAAAACTGTCAAAGTTTTTGTTGAGAAGGTTAGGAGTACTGTAAGATGTTTGTCTTAATCTTGGGATGGAGCAAAGCGTTATGGTCACGCGGTGTTAAGTATACGAATGACTTGTATTCTCACCCGTTCATGTTTCTTGAAAGCATAACGATGAGGAATATACTGCTATGTCACTTATGTTGTAGACGTCAAAGGTAAGAAAGATATTATTATTATTATTTTTTGAGACTGTTCTGGTATGAGTAACAATGAGCAGGTGAATCGGCGATACAAAAAAAAATGGTTGAGTTAAACAGTGATTGATACCTACACTATAGCGTGGGAAATCTGTAAAATGATCATTGTTCCCACGAGAAAAAAAATTTATTTCAGAACAAACTTAACAAGAGAGAGAAGTCAATAATAAATTTTCCGTTTGTTTCGGAACTGAACCTATTCGTTTTCTCTGTCTTTTTTTTTTTTTTTTTTTTTTTTTTTTTTTTTTTCGTTTTTTGTGTCACACAAAAGGGGTTGCAAATTCATAGATTAGATAGCAAAAAAAAATAACCTTTTTTTTTTTTCTTCTTCTTTTTTCTTTCAATCAATGGCTGAAACGAGTACAAGAACAAAAGATCAAATCGTAACGAATGGACGAATGACTTCTCGTCAAACAATAACATCACTTTATGGTGTTGATATAATGGCTGCAGCTGGTTCATCTGCACTCGTTTCACCTTTCATTGCTATTGTTGATCGGTATAAAAAACTTACTTATCTCATATGTATTATAACTAAATCACATTTTTAGTGCAATTATTGAAAGTGCAAATGGTAAACGAAAATTAGGTGCTGGTTTAACCTTCGGTTTAAAGTCTTTTTTGACACAACCACACAAATTTCTCGTCTCTCCTCAATATCGTTTGGTCTTTGCTCTCTATTTTGGTACTTATCTTACTGCCAATGCTGTTGATACAACTTGTGAACTACAGTCTGTTCAACATACAACAACTTCCTGGTTAAAATTTATTGCTACCACTACCGTTAATATGTCTGTATGTATATACAAGGACCGTACATTCACTCGTATGTTTGGCACTTCCGCTGTCCGTGCTTTACCTCTCCTCAGTTATCTTTTATTTGCTACCCGTGATTCCATGACTGTCGCTGCCAGCTTTATTGCCCCTCCAATCCTTTCCAGTGCACTTCAAACTCGTCAATGGGATGAACAACATGCAAAAGTAGCCGCCCAATTATCTTGTCCAGCCGCCATTCAATTTCTCAGTACACCTCTCCATCTTCTTGCTCTTGATCTATACAATCGTCCTGCAATCGCCGTCTCCCAACGTACAAGTTTAATAACCTCTCTTTATTTCAAGACAACCCTTGCTCGATGTGCTCGTATTGGTCCTGCCTTTGGTATTGGTGGTGTCGGTAATACTTATCTACGAAGCTACAGATCTAAATTTCTGGAAAAATAATCCTATTCTACTTGTTTCTTTTTGTTGTTGTTGTTTTTTTTTTCTTTGTATAATATACATCCACTTGAATTTGTTAAAAAAGAATTCTTTTTTTTTTCCTTCCGAAGAAAAGCAATCCTCAGTATGAGTCCCATTCACGCGAGACAGGCGCTATTCTATGCATAAGCGCATTTTACCGTGAGAAAAAAATGAACTTTCTTTCTCGGCCCCCTACCGGTTTTTCCGAGCATGCAAATTGCCAGTTTGTTCCACCAAACCACAGGCATGGTTTACCTTTAAGTGGTAACTTCTACTCCAAGCCCAGCTTGCAACTTGACAATCCGACAATGGAAACTTTCATCCTCTCTACATTTATCATCCGTGAAGAGTTCATATCCAGCAATGTGAGCAACAAGAATAAAACAAGCTGTACTCATTGCACCGAGAATACATCTTCAAGTCACTGTTTCGGTATGAACGAATTAGATTTGATTTGGACTAGCCATTTAACAAATACTATGTTTGTTGCATTGTTAAGATAAATGGTTTATGCGATTGGTCAAATGATTAACTATTGTTTCGAAGTGTTTGCGAGAGTATTGAACAGTTGATATATTTGAGTCTTCCGATGTGATATAGTCCTGCTTTGTCATAAATCATGGCAATCTAAATGGCGTCAACACTTCTGGGTAAGTCTCTAGTTTCAAAAATCTGAATGCTTCATAGGGGAAGACACATCCACACGGGATCATTTCTATCATTTAAACTTTTGATACAATTGTTCAAAAAAAAAAAAAAAGCCGACAAATCGTCGGTATCAAGCCATTCCTCGTGTCATATAGATAACATAGGTAGGCACCGGCGTATATCCAAGTACCTTGATTATTATCGGTATCACTCCATGTAAAATAATATCGCAGACAATCAGGACGCGCTATCTTTCTTTCACTTGAAAAAATTTTAAAGAATTTCCTCTGTTACCTCCGTAAAACATGACACCTGGTGCTCGGAAAATGATGTTGCACAACCCTACAAGCCGCAGCGTTTGAGTCTTTTTTTTTTTTTTTTTTGCGTGCTTTCAGATACCGTTTTATTAAAATACTTGGCCTTTAGAATATCACCATCGCCTCTCATACATCTGCATTCGTTGACCCCGGTTATATCTACAAAGAATTTAAACTTTACCTCTTACCTATAGTCCCTATTTTCTTCAGGCACGTATACACTACAAATACATAGTATCATCTTGTTCTATGTAATGAAAGGTGTTCTTTGTACTTTTTTGTCAAGTCATGAATCTGCCAAAGAAATGAAAATCATGCCAATCGTTTTCTCCGAAGGCGGAGATTCCCCTATCAACGAAAACCAGTCCTATTCTGTGGCGTATAACAGTTTTTCTCCAGATGGAAACCTTACAAAAATCAGTTACATATTACCAACAGCAATGGGTCGCCGTGCCAGAAATAAGCAAGCTCCTCCTGCGCCTCTTGACGGTCCTGCCCATAAGAAACCTCAGAATAAGAAGGCTAACCAGAAGAAGAATGAGGTCAAGCGAAAGCGTACACAATCCGATGATGTCGAAGTGATCCGTCCCAAAAAGCTCAAGAGCAACAACACTGTCAAGTCCAAGCCCGAGAAAAAGGCAGTGGTCGCTCAACCTGCCCCGAAAAAGACGAAAAAGCAGGAAACTTCTCCCGAAGCTGATATGTGGGACGATGTCGACATTGCTTCAGACGATGAGAATGAAGAGCTGGAGGACGATGAGTTTGATCTGGAAGCCATGGAAGACATGCCATCCGATGACGATGAGGAAGCTGTTTTCCCCAAGATCGACGCTGATTTCCTTGGCTCGGATTCCGAGGAAGAAGCTGCTCTTGAGGAAGAGGACGAGGAAGAGGAAGAGGAAGAAGAAGACGACGACGACGAGATTGCTGAGGTATGCATTTCTTTGTTTTGTTTTTTTGTACATCCGTACTAATGATTGGAGCTAGTTTGAGGGTCTTGATGAACGCAAGTCTCGTAAGATTGAAGCTCGTAAAGCTCGCCAAGCTGCTATGGCTGAGGCTGAATTGATGGATGCGGCCATGCAGACAAATATTGCCGAGGAGGGTGAACGATTTGACCTTCCTGAGGGTGAGGAAGACGAGTTGACTGCCGATGTGACACTAGTGAACACACGTATCAAGGAAATTGTGAACGTTCTCAACAATTTTAAGACACTGCGTGATCCTGCCAAGTAAGTTTTTATTCAGTGCATACAAGAACGCCTGGCTCATGCGATAGTACAGATCACGTCAGCAGTATATGGATCGATTGATCAAAGATATTTCACACTACTACGGTTACTCCGAATTCATGGCCGAGAAGTTGTTCAACCTGTTCCCTGTAGCAGAAGCAATTGAGTTTTTCGAAGCAAACGAAGTGCCTCGTCCCGTCACCATCCGAGCCAACACACTCAGAACCCGTCGACGTGATCTTGCACAAGCATTAATCAACCGTGGCGTTAACTTGGATCCCATTGGCAAATGGAGCAAAGTTGGTCTGCAGGTGTTTGAGTCACAGATTCCTATCGGTGCAACACCCGAGTACCTTGCTGGTCACTACATGCTCCAGGCAGCATCTTCCTTCTTGCCAGTAATGGCACTTGCACCACAACCCAACGAACGCGTTCTGGATATGGCTTCTGCCCCCGGTGGTAAAACAACCTATATCGCAGCATTGCAAAAGAACACAGGCATGGTCTTTGCCAACGATGCCAGCAAGGATCGTCTGAAGAGTTTGATTGCAAACATTCACCGTATGGGAGTAAAGAATGCGGTCGTATGCAACTACGACGGTCGTGAGTTCCCAAAGGTCGTTGGTGGATTTGATCGTGTGTTGCTGGATGCTCCCTGTTCTGGAACAGGTGTTATTTCTAAAGATCCTAGCGTCAAAGTGAACAAGGTAAAAAGGAAGAGGAAAAATTGTTTTATGCAAAGCTAACAATTGCTTTTTTGAATAGACGGAAAGAGACTTTATTGATATTCCCCGTTTACAAAAAGAACTCGTCCTGAGTGCAATTGACTCTGTGGATGCAAGGTCAAAGACAGGCGGTTATATCGTCTATTCTACCTGTTCCGTCACCGTCGAGGAAAACGAGGCGGTGGTGAACTATGCGTTAAGTAAACGAAATAACGTCAAGCTTGTGTCCACAGGTCTTGACTTTGGCCGAGAAGGATTTGTATCGTAAGTACTAAGGGAATGACCAAGGACAACCCCATCTCATCCGACCATTTGTAGCTTCCGAGGCAAACAGTTCCACCCCAGTGTTAATTTAACCCGTCGATTCTACCCACACGTTCACAATATGGATGGTTTCTACGTAGCTAAATTTAAGAAATTGTCGAACAAGTTCGATGACAAGAAGGAGAAGGCAGAAAAGACGGAAGGTGGCAGCAAGGATGCTGAAGAAGCTGAGGAAGAATGGACTGGATTCAATGAAGAAGAAGATCAAAAACTCATTGAAGGTATGTTTACAATTTCAGGGGAAAAAAAAAACTGACAATGGATACGTCTACAGAATCCATGGCCAAAATCCAAAAGAAGAAGAAGGGTATCAGAAAGTAAAATTGCATAGCTAGTAAAATAGATCATTATCATCCATGTTCCATACAAAAAGAAACATTTTATTAGGACTGGTGTTTATCTTTTTGTTGATAGTTTAGTAGCATATCCAATGCTTAGCAATGCTGAGCAGATGCAGCGAGGCTACCGTTGCCATGGATCTGCGCTTACCAAAGACAGGTAATCAACCACGAGTTTAGTAGGTGGCCAATGTGCTTGGACATCCTGATCCGCGGTACAACAGCTACTCTGTTACTACAGTCCTAGGGTTGTGTCCATGAGGCTCTTTCTTACATTATAGGTGCTGCGTTGACAGCTTGATTCTTTTTAAGCTCTTCTACTCAGTAAACCTGTCATCCTGCATTGTATGTGAATTAAAGAAAGTTTGATCATGGTGGCAACGTGAGAATCCATTTGCGGATGTCTTCGCGCATCTCATAGAGCATGAGGATCTCGGTGAAGCTAAGCGAGAACTTTTTAAGGCTGCCACGTGCAATAAAATGTACACAAAATGAAAATCTAGGATATTTCAGATAGCCTCTATGACCAGCAAGACTATTGGTTTATTAGAGAGGCCACGTTGGAAATCCTACTTTGGATGGAGAGCCGAGGCAGTAAGACAAAAGGTTTAATCAGCGCTCGTTATGGTTAGCCAATCACGCCGGACTTTTAACGCCGCTGAAAGTTACACGAATGAAAAAGAAACGAGGCGCAATTTTTTTTTACTGTTGGGAATTTGGAAACGAGGACAAATTGAGAAAATGGTGCAATAGATCAGAAAATATTAAGAAGGAAAAGTGAATAAAGTTGGCATGTGGTAATAAAAAGAAACGATAGAAAGTTAAAGAGACACACAAAAAGAATTGGATGAGTAAAGTGCATTCCATCGCTGTCTATTCCACTTAACCCCTGTAAGGGCCATAGTAGCCAGTCCCGGAGTCGTAATTGACGCGCAAATTTAACAACTTTTCGTGCTAGTCGGAATCATCTTTTTTTTTTCTTGTAAGACAAACAGAGCTTTGGTGGTGGTGAAAGATGAACCTGGCAGTAAACAGAAGCATCGGTTGTTAAGAGCAACCATATCACTATGCTGGATTGCTTTTTACGAATTTGGGATTTGCTAACGACAAACGAGGAGGTGGCATATAAACAGTGTGAAAGCTACATCAAATAAGAACATAAACTTCTTGGATCACGTAGCAAACAGAAGCATGGATTGTTAGTAAGCATTTGGATCATCATGTCAGATGGTTGATCTATCGTATTTCTTTTAATTGCGTGAGAAGAATAGGAAAAAAAAAAAAAAAAAAAAAGAGACCACTTTTATGTGGGGATGGCATGATAACCTTTTGACACATCACTTAACTGCTCATGAGAGGTCTTGGTGTCTTTCATGCAGTTCTTCCCTTTTGTTTTGTTAAAAAAAAAAAAAGGATCGCGTATGGACTTGTGAACGTCGGAAGACACCATCTCGTAGCGTTGTGCAGAACTATCTCCGTTGCACTTTGATAAAAATGATATGAAAATGTCGGTCTACTTTGTCTAATGCCACTTTTTTATGTTGCTGGTCCAAACGTCTAAAAATAAATAGAGAAATGGATTGAATTCACAAATGGAAAAACGATACTCCCTTTACAGTAATAGGAGGTTTGACTACCAAAGAGTTGTACATTGTAATTGATTGGATAGCGGGATGTGAAACAAAAGTGTAGGAAATGATATGAAAGTTAGTGAAACCCCTTATAAGTCTAATGTTTTTCTTACTAGAGAGAGATTTTTATACAACCAAACACAGATGTTGTGTTCCTATTTGTATTTAGCTATTGTTCAGTTCTTATTTTTGTAATTCTGGATTTCTTATTGTCGCGCAACGTGTCACGAGACAGTACTGAGGATAATGATAAAATGTGAACAAGAGTAACACCTATTTTTTTCCTTTTCTTTTCTTTTCTTTCTTTTTGCTTTTCCTTTTTTTTTTTCCTCAAATGGGTAACAAACCTTCAAAATATAAAAACTTTGAGGATTCAACTCTTAAAAGTAATTGCACAACCTCTCAACAATCGACAAATTCCGTAACATTGGATGGAAGACAATATCATAACGTTAGCACCAGCTCTTACTTTATGCCACGCGATGAACAGGAACAAGATCGACTGAATTCCGTACGTTACTTTACTTTATCTATCCTTTACATATATATATATAAATACGTGCACCATTTAAATATAGCAACATTTCAGTGTCAAAGCAATATTTGGCGGGTAAGCCAAGACTTCCAACCAAGATACATGGTTCCTGTATATCTACTATTTATGTGTAACCACAACATCATTCAGGAATATTCAACGGCAAGTCCTTGAACATTTACCGACCAAAGCCAAGATATTAGACATCGGCTGTGGATCCGGATCGTGGGTCATGGTAAATCAGAACTGCTCTTCTTTATCCCTTTTTTTTTGATAGAACGTCAAACAGGAAGTGGCTATTGATCACCCGGAAGCAAACGTTATCGGAGTCGATATGGCGGACATGTTCCCAATGACGATTCGTCCAGAAAACGTCAAGTTTTTACTACACAATGTTCTCGATGGACTGCCCTTCGAAGACAACTCCTTTGATTTTGTTCATATGCGCCTGATGATCGGTGCCTTGCGCCTCGATGAATGGCCCAAAACAATTGCCGAGATAGATCGCGTACTTAAACCAGGCGGTTCAGTGCAACTCGTTGAAGGCGATTTCACGGTCAGCAACGATCTGGAAACAATAAGCTTTTCACTAACTTTAATCTCCATACCTTTAGGATACCTCAAAAAGCCCATTGATAGAAAAAGTACTCACTGCATGTATGTATCGATATGCACCTTGGAAAACAGTCGCTGACAGAAAATGAAAGTTCACGAAGCAATGCGGGAGCGGGAACAAGACCCATGGATAGCCTCCAAATTAGAGTCATTTTTGGAACAATTATCATACGAAGCTATCGACGTAGAAGTACGAAAATTTGATTACGGTGAGTAGAGAACTACGCTTTATATTGAGATTAACAACGGTAGAAGCCAACCCGGATGATCCGATTGCACAAGAGATGTTGTGGAATTGGAGGAATGCTTTGCTTACACTAAGGCCTGCCCTATCTTCTAAACTAGCCAAGTCCCCAGAAGAATATGACGATGTAATCGATCAGTATATCGCAGACTGCACCCGCTACGGCTGGTACGCCCAAATGTGGGCTTGCTGTGCTAGAAAGCCAACATAGAGATACATCAACTAGCATTTCTATTGAATTCCCATTACTAAACAATAACTCCCACGGAATAAATACAATATATCTATCTGTCTATCGTTATGGATCTTCGAAACTTGTCATTTTTCGGTGCCAGCTATTAGGTTACTAAAAGCCACCGGCAAAACGTTGTGCCTTGGTTGGGAGCTCTCAGAACTACACCTTTTTTGAAGTATCGCTTATCGCAAAACTTTATATATAGTTTACATACAAAACGATGTCGTAACGTTAATTTTTGGAAACAGTGTACTACATTGGAATCTGGCTCCATGCTAATCATGGATATCGGCAATCTCGTATGACAAATTTCCTATCAGGATGCCTGTCATTAGTCCACCCTTCGACTTTTAATAATCAGACAGTAGCAAAACCGATGACTAACAAAAAATATTAAAAAATTAGAGGGAAGCCACTTGAAATGCTTACGAGCCAAAAAGAAGAAAGTCATAGGAACTACCGGGATAGGAACATGGTCCAAAGGGAGGCTAAAAAAAAAAAAAAGGAAACAGAGAGTAAACGGGGTGGTATCAAAATCTGGTTGGTAGAGTTCATCGAGTCGAGTCGACTCGTAGTAAACCATTGAGTGGAAGGCCGCAAAGGTAGTTGATTAGCTACGAGCACCAGAAAGTGTACGTAAACATGCGCCGTTTAGTAAATAAATTGACAGCAAGTATATTTTACTTAGATCACTTTGATTCTCCAGTAGATATAAAGCTCATTCGAGCAGCATAAAAGGTACATTTATGGGCAGTAAATGGAATGGTATGTGGATGTCTTTTAACTTACCCCGAGGATGTTCTCAAGTAATCATGGGAACCAGCGCCGCACTTTGTACTGGTGAGCCCGGTGAAAAGCGCAAGCAGCAAGACAGTCGATTTTTTAGGATAGCGCATTAAGGTACATGACAATATAGCACCTTGAGAAGCCTTGAAGGATATAAAGATGAGCGATAGCCATGCATACAGATGAGTAGCATAACTTCACTGACCAAATGGGACTCAGCCGAGGTGGTCCGACCAGAGGTCTTGTAGGCTAAATTATAAACATAGGCCATGGGTTATCCCCTATATAGTATCAGTTGAAGCACATATCAGTGTTTTTTTTATAATCTAGTTGAAGAAGGAAAAAAGGTGTTGTGCCTTCGCTTTCACGTAGTTTGGATCACTGAAATCAAAAGTGCCAGCCATTGATAGAACATTTGTCTTACCAACGTCCGAGTCTGGCAGAAGCTCTGGAACAGAATGAGAAGGAGGACACCTTTCAAGCCACTACACATCTTATACTCAATGCAGCAATTATTATTTAATTGACGTAGAAAATATATTTCGAAGCGCAGATAAGTCATATGTATCAACGCGAACCAAAGCTGAGATACAAGACCAAAATGGGTCGAATCGATGGATATACTGAAAAGCATAGAAACCGGTGGGGCTAACCCTAGCGATATATTAATATTGGGGGGATTCCAGAGATTATATAAAGCATTGAATCGCTACTTGCGTAAAAGCTGTAGCTACAATGGTAGTATTCTCTCGCGGGACATGGTATCCAAGCCGTTCCTGATATCGGAAGTTACATCTTGCAGGACCAAGAACAACGAAAAATGAAGCGCTTTTTTTTTTTCGTCTATACAATGTAATATAAGTGGCTCAGGACCATTACAAAAATCTATAAAAGTACTCAGACCTCTTCGTGGGAAAGAATCTTTTAACAGCGTAGCTAATCGTCAGCAAGATCCTAAATGATATTTCCTGTAGCAAACTACGAACGTTCTATGATCGCGGCTGCCATGTGCAATGCACCTCATTACAATGAACAGTCATCAGACGGAATCGAGTTAATACATTACGATTCACAGACCCAACACGTAGTGTCGGAATATTGTCGTATCAATCCTGGATCTGAAATAACTGCACAAGATCACTCGAGGATGATAGACGTGGATACGAATAAGATAGAAAGATAGATATCGTTTTATTGTTGCGCAGCTGCCCCCTTTTATATTCTATTCTATTGTGTCTATTATGTAATCGGCTCGGTGGTCTGATATCAAAAGGAATCGTGTTGGAGCCGTCTTGGAGATGTATACTGTTTTGGAGGAAGGCCGATGAGCAACGAGATTGCCATGTTGGGATTCTTGAGCGATCGTGTAACTTGGTGCCAAAAGAGGTGACTGAGTGTTACGATGCGACAATATTGTGCCTGAGATCCGGGTTTCGCTACACGCACCCCAAAATTGCACCCCGCAGATGACGTCAATAAAATCAACCAATCATAAATTTTCTTACCTGACGTGTGCAAGTAGCACCGCCTCCATTCCACTAGGAGGTCGCAAAACCCGGGCCTAACTAAAGGCTAGGATGACGGCTCTCTAACCGTCGTACCACTCTAGGAGTGATTTTGAGATGGTCCTAACCAGTTGTTTGCACCTGATTGCCTAAGGGTTGGTTGGTTGCCTAAGCTGCAGACTCCAAAGAGTCTCTGCTCAGGTGTTTGAAGGCTGTATCATAAAATTAACCATCTGTATGTATAGAACAGCGGGTGCTTACCAAAAAGACACTGGTTAGGACCGACCAGCTGTGGAGATCCCCACCAACTATGGGTTCACATCTTAGCAGGATAACCTCCGCAGCGGTGTAAAAGGAATCTAAATAAATAGCTGTAGTTAATTGTTCCTTGACATAAAAGAAAGTACATTCCTTTCAAGCTGTCGTTAAACGCACGATCCTTGCGTAATGATCGCTGCATGAAGAGAAAGCCCTGCGTCGCTCGAAAAGGAAAGTACATAATCTTGTGCCACACAGAGAAAGTAAAGTACCCTATTTTTTTTTGAAGTTGGTTATGGTCGATTATGAGCATAAACAGCTTACCAAGCTTGATATCATGTACTTTTTTTTTTATCTTTGAATACTCTGTATCACAAAATGATGTGGAGAACTATTGAACACTTACCGATAAATCATGAATATGAAAGACAAAGAAAAAGAAAAAGAGAAGTGACGATGAATGGAATAAAAAGAAATTCTTTTAACACGTCACCGTCCTGATCCGTTCATATCTTTACTGTCGCTGCTGTCATACACAGTATGTACATAAATCGTACTCATTATTGGACCAATTTCTTTATTGCAGTCTTGAAAGTACGGGATGCGCGTAGCCAAAATCGGATTTACGTATCGGATCCAAATAAGCGGTCTTCAAACAAACTCAAGCACGAAGTCGCTGAGCTGCTCAGATACTCAGGTGCGTTACTGCACCTTCATCCATATCTATAACATGTCTATGAGTCTCAGCATGGGCTGGATGATGAAGTAAACGCAGAACTACTGTCTTGCTGATGATAGTTATAAAATTAAGAAGTCTTGCCCCGGTGTCGCTAGGTAATCAAAATGTCCAATGTACCGCGTGTCGTATTTCATAGTAAAACTACACGATGATAATCAGGAGATAAACTATTTAGACGCGAAACCAATCTATCTCATGGACAAATCATTGCATATCTTCGTACCTCAATGTACCTGAAACCAGATCAACATTGATCATTGGTTAATCATTGTAAAATTTTTTATTTTGTAAGAACACCAGCACTCGTATAAAAGCTAGATCAAAACAATAATAAAATATCATCTAAGAGACTCAGCGTATTCTCGTTGTTATCCACCACTCTACTCATTCACGCAAACTGAAATCCATAATCAGCTCCGAGGTCTACAGAGTAAAAATAGGTGTGATAACGCTAGAAGAACATTGTCTGAACTTTTTTTGGAATAAAACCTTGTCCCATTGATTGTCTCCTTTTACCATTTTACATTCTTTCTATCACACATCGCATGACAAAGGGTGACGTCTTTTACGATCTGAAACTATGAAAAGATTTCTGGGAGGTGAAAGAAATTTCCTCACCTTCTACTCTATTCCACCATGGAGGCTGATTCTTCAAAATCAATCCCTTTGAAGAGAAAGAAACGTAAACATGAATGTATTTTTATAAATTTCCATCAGGAACCACTAATTGAATCATAAAATGTGAACGTTCCATGTTTATATCTGACAACTACCATAGATGAAACCGAGCGGAAAAGAGCCAACTTCCGGCAAAAAATTACTGAAAAAAGCGAAGGTTCGCTTTCTCATACGGTGATCCAGGTTGGACTGTCCAACCTATTAAAAAACGAATACAAACATCTCAAGGTATGCAACGTCGCTCATTTGAACATTTTTTACAGCTGTACATAGAACATCTTCCGTGAAACCGCGGAAGTTCACCAAATTTTGCGCAGAGATGCGCTAAATTTGGTGAATCTTCATATTCGCAGGTGGGCAGAGGAGGGAAGCGAAAAATTCCCCTTCCCTCCCATCACCACCCAAAGTTTTTGGTACCGTGCGTACAAACTAGTTACGCATGAGCCACTATGTGACAAACTAGTACGTTAGCAATCTCCAAAGATCTTCAGTTACTGAAATCAAATCGTAATCAGAAAGTTTCCATGCAATGGGAGTTCGATCTCCTGATAACGTTCCTATCTTTCTATATCCCGTGCAGGAAAGATAATGAAGGCAACGGTTAATATTATGAACTTGTACAAAGTTGTGTTGCTCAAGTTCTTGCTTAGAGCTTTACCAGACCGCGGAAAATGATACACTGACAACCCAGCTTGCGAGTGCCTTTATAGGAAGAACCATTAGCAGTATAGCTTACTGAATTAATGCAAGATGGTGCTCATATTTTACATAGATGCAAAACTGCATGTCGCCAGAAACATACAAACATATGCTTCATATGTGTGGAGAAAATTTTTTCAAGAACAAAAACATACGAATGCTAAGTCGTTAGGTATTTGTAAAATGCGACAGAAGGATATTCGTACAACTCAACAGAATATCTTTTCAGCCTCTAAAGTCACGACGTTTTTGTTTGAAGGAAAGGAAATCGAGAGTGAAGTAGTAGATCATGACTCACCATTAAGACAAGAAGCATGCCTCGCCATGTACAGGTAAGTGATGTCAATACAAGACAATGCTGAGGAGCAAACGTCAAACAGGAGGCATATTGGCGAGTTTTCGAAGCTCAAAAATCTACAAGAAATGCTCGAATTGGACAATACCGCTGCTGATGAAGACGATGAGGATGAAGTCACGGAAGAAATGCTGAGCGACTGTGTGAAGTTTTCGTGCTTTCTAGATCTTGATGCGGCACGACTTGAATCCAAAAGGTGGTCAACGCTCCCAATTGCTTGCCACCAAATCACGTACTTCCCGGTCCCGCCCCAGGTGCTGTGGGCAATTATGAAGAAAGCTTTCAACACCGGCCTACGTGTTCCCAGCAGGCTTATAGAAGAACATAAATCCACATATGCAACGGTTAATCTCATCATATTGTAACCACTTTCTGAATGACTGTACTGATAGGAAATCGCGCATCGGTTCATGGCTAAAGAAACGTTCACTCAAAAATGTAGAGACTACAAATGGAGAGAAGATTTTTGGGAGGAAATATTTGATACGACCGAATCCAGCCTAATCGTCGACGCTATAACGCTGAAACCGCAGGTAAATGTCAAATGGACGGTGTGCAAATGGTACTGATATCTATCTTGCTACAATCTGTCAATCAGAAAAGAAAGCCATATCATTCGCCTTCTTTATTGAAACCGACGGTGTCACAGCGAGTGTGCTCTTTGAGCAGCGCGGCGCAGGTATTCGGGAATCAATGTAATATACTGTCGTAGATTTAATCTTGATACACTCTTGTAGTACCGTACCCAAATACAAGAAAAGAGATACAAATGCAAAAGAGAGCTGTTGATATGACGAACAAGACTCAAGGAATATTTAGCCTAAAGAAAGAGCCGGTGGGTTTGCCCAATCCACATGAAGTGAGGATAGTCGGAATAGATCCCGGTAGGGCCAGTGGTACCAATGGAGATTAGCTACTGACTTCATGTGTAAACAAGGCCTTCGGGATATGGTCACAGCGGTAGATACGGGTGATAGTCTAAAGTCGAAGGAGAAAAGAAAAGAGCATACAATATCGATTTCTAACAAGGATTACCAGTAAGCCCCACGTAAGGGTTTAACATACATTGACATGCTGTGGTACCCATTAGAAAAAAATCTCACTTTACTTGGTCGAAACAAACTGAAGCTAATAAGCGAAAAACATATGGAATGGACAGCGTATACGAACAGTTTACTGATGCCTCACCTAAGACATCTACGGTGAAAGGATTCCAGCAATACTTACTGAAAGCAAGAATCATAAAAAGTACGTGTAACTACTGCACCCAAACTTGATATTTTATTCATGACCTTCTATTGTACGTAGGCTTCATTATTTTAACTCCCATTTCAAACATAGGGAGCACCGGTTATTTCTAAAAAGACAGCGTGATAGTACATTATCAATTTTAGCTAATAAGCTTGCATATAAATGAAAACGAGAATTAAAAGATTGCAACTTAGTCTATGAATCTACAATGTACTAGAGACCTACCAGTGTCTTTTTACGATATATTTCGGATACTCATAGGCTTTGCGCGCCTATTCGTACCAGATGATTTTTTAAAAGTCATAGAAGATGAAAGCTGCATATGAAACTTGTAATGTATTATAGCGGTGTAGTAGCAATAAGAAATTTTAATTGAACTAGTTGAAGATTGTAATGCAAATATTAATCAACGGCTCAATGAGGCGGGCCGCGAATCTAGGCTTCCTTCTTCCAAATAGTTGGATAGGATACGACGTATGTTGATGCTTGCGTTTACGTCTCTGTTCCAGTACTGTTTTGCAGGTAAGATTACATCAATCGTCTTGTGTTGTCTTACCAAGGGTGTTTCATGATTTGTACATTTTTTTACCGGGTAAACATCGCTTCTCCAATCACTCAGGGCTGCAAATAAACGATATTTAGCAAATAACGTCAAAGCTACGGCAATATGGGTACCAATCGCTTTCGCATCTCTGCAATGTGATGCTGCATGAAGCACAACATTCTTGTCGTCCAGACAATAGCGACGACGTCGCTTATCGGAGCGAAGCCGCAAGAGCTTTGTTCTGTTGATGGTCACAGATTCATAGTATATCAAAACAGGATTCTTACTTATGATTGCAGCGGCTCGTTGGTACACGCAGCTGCGTAGTTTCTTTCTCACATGAGGAACAGACTTTACTTGTACGGTACTCATCTACCAGTACCACCAGAGCCTTCTGGGCTAATACACGACGGAACTTCTGTTGGTTTAAGTAAAACAAATGTTTAGTAGTTAATCAAATGCTGAGCTTTGGGAATACAACCTTTGTAGGAAGAGGGGCGTGCCCTTTCATAGATCCTTTCAGATCTGCGTCTCCATACGCAATACTAGGTAATGAAAGAGATAAGCGAACAGAGGGATCAAAATAGTATTAGCCTCTGATTACTGTCGTACATCGTCTTTTTACTTGTAAGGGCAGCAGTAGGAGTCATTATGTTTAAGTTACGTTGACTGGTCCTGTCAAAAACGCATGTAGTTCTTTTTATGACTGTTTAGTTTTTAATTGGCCAATATGATAATACTTGATGTGTTTACTTCGCTTAGAGCCTGTTTAATTTTCTTCTACGTAAATGGTGGGGTTATTCTTTTTGAGTAGGAAGTGTGGATGTTTTGAACGCAAGGTATATTTAATCGAAAAATTCTCGATCTGTTACCTTGGTTCCTTCTTTTTTCATCTTTCTATGTGTTTAAAGAAGGCTGAAGATGTCATGCTCGTACATCTGATGAACGTAGGTCTATATTTTTTTCTCTTCCTTGTACATATATGGGAACTCCGAAAGATATGACGAATGGTGTACTGCATCGTGCGCCACAAGTGCCTGCAAGAATTTACAACTTTATTGTAAGTTTTTGGATATACCGTTTGTGATAAGGACAAAACGAAAAGGATGTTTGGCTTGCACGCATGCCCTTGACGCCCACATGGACTTTAAATTGCCCCAAATAGGGGTTCTGTACAAATGAAAAGTCAAAAAAGTATAACCCTGGTCGATATTGTAGCGGTATTGCTACTCGTGTGTCTGCACCCACTACGGGAAATTGTCTGTGACAATCTTTGACCGATCTGCGATATGCATAACACACTTGTCGTATAGATAGATCTATTCTGTAGTAAAAATCATATCGGCAATGATCGTATCGTAATAAACTAAAGAGGATCAACCCTTATCGGAGCGGAACTTGAACTGGTATCCCAGATCAAGTTAAAGATCAGTATGGAAAGAGCCATTGAGTAGCCAAAACCCTCTTCCAACTTCTATTGACGTCACAGTTGGGGTGTGGGGTGTGACTTAGGGGTGTGCGTAGCAGATCCCACTTTTTTTTTATTCGTGACGTCGCACAATTTGAGGTCTGCATATGACGGGTTGAAAATCCGCTCTCGTTACTGCACATCTTTCCTCTTTTACAGTATCAGGTGTCGGAGTTGCAGATTTTGTCATCTGAGTGACAAACCGCCTGCTTAAAATTTGGCCGGGTGACAGGCCAAGTCACAGTAAGTCTGCTAATTTTTTTTGAGTAATTTCAGCTTCTGCCCCTGAAGAAGGGAAATTACCAGAGGTATTTTATAGTCTGAGTCGCACGCGGGCCGAAATATACTCTGAGTGCCGAAAAGTCCGGGCCACAAATAGATCGTTCCGATATAAGAAGCTCGAGGTGCTCATTAGTTAACCCTCATTGTGCAACTATTTTTTTCGTGTTTTCCTCCTGCACTTACCTGAAACAGTGCACTCTTGCATTATCCATATCACTCTATCTAATAGCATAGTTTTAATAAGTCTTTTTCCGTTAAATTGGGTGGAAATTGGTGACCTTTCAAGGCTCTTTTAATCTCTTTGACTATTGCTTATGTTTACGTGTAGATGTCAACCTTTGGCCATCGTTTCAAAAGATTATTTTTACATCTTGTTATAGTTGATTTTCATTCTATGCATTATGTTTTCCGTTATGATATTTTTCTCTTCGGTTATTCTGCAAATAGAAAAAATCGGAGAACACAGAATCAGAAACAAGTTTGAGAGGATATATTTAGTACC
>JNEV01001615.1:0-15683 GCA_000697495.1 Saksenaea oblongispora B3353 | reverse complement strand
TTTAATACTACTACTAATAATAGTACTAATTGATTTATAGATGAAGAAGAATTAGAAGAAATTGAAGGTAATTATATTAAAAAAAGAAGAAAACTGTTATTAAGCTCTATAAATAGAACAATCTGAAGTAGTAGAACAGCTAGTTGTAATAGAAGAATCTGTAGTTATAGAAATATCTGATGATTCTGATAAAAAAAAAATACTATAAAAAATGTCCTTACCAGAATTTAAACTCTGATTAGCAAAATGAAAGCTCAAGCAACTAACACTTTACTAACTTTATCAAACATTTTATATATTATATCATACTTTGTCAAGTGAAAAGTTTTTAAAAAAAGTTGTTATTTTTCAATATGGTTATTAGATTTGGAATCAGAATTCAATTCTGAGCACAAATCTGTTATTCTTTCCTTATTTGGACATACCAATCTCTCAAAATGATGTGAGTGCTTATAGTGCACTTTAGCTGCATTCAATATAATGAAAGAAGTAGCACTTCAAATGGGAGTGCCATTGAATATCTGTAAAAACCATTGGAGGGCTAGCTTTCTTGTTAGGTATAGGTGGAAAAATGCTTATAGCCAATAAAATAAGTAAGTTGATCCTTTAATTGCATGATTTTATTAATAATGTAAAATATCAGACAGAATGCTATAGCTGGAGAACAAGGCAATGATAAAGAGGAGAATGCTGGTGTGTAGAATGAGAAATTTGGAAGCAATGACATGTTGGAGCCATACATCAATTGGCAGTGAGAGTGCACCTCAGTACTTCACAAAGTAGATTGCTGTTCAGCCAATAAAAACCCATTTCAGGGAGTTGCACTAAAAAAAAGTTGTACTCCCTTTTTTTTTAAAAAAAAAAGACTTCTGTGTGCTTTTTCTTTTCTTTCTTTCTCTTCATTTTTTTGAGGTTTCATCCAATGTCCAGCTGGTTGTTTGTGAGTGCCATACCTTTCATCTTATATATACTGAATTTGTTTTGCATATAGTTACAATACTAACCCATCTGACATTCCCATTGACAATGTCTCAATGCTTTTGAAAATATCTCATTCCTTTTTTTAAGACTTGAGGTAAGCTACTAGCTCATTATAGCTGTTTGTCTTTAACCATAAAATAGGAGCTTGCTATCACTACCCTTTATCTCTATCATTACATTGCTGTCTACATCCATCTTGCAGGATTCACCATTCGCATTGAGGTAATTGTCTTCTCCAATGGCACTTACTTTTAAAAACAGTCAGTTGGTATGCCTTGTTTTGTATATGATGATGCTACAATGTTTTCCTGTAAGTTACTTTTCTGTTTAACTCTTATTCCTATATATTGTTACTAGATTAAAGCCATTTTCTTTTTTGTAAAGGTAAGGTTGCTTTTGTATAATAGCACTGTTACTTATTATTTGTACAGGATAAATCTCTCACTTGCTATAGCTACTGGGCTTTCACTTTTGATTGGAAATATAGATTATACCACTTCTTTATTTACATTCAAGACAGATATTACAGGAATGATATCTTATACCAAAACTCTTTTCAGCAAGGTTTGTAAATTGATACAGGTAAATGAATAGGATACTGTAGTAGAATTGTAAGGCTATTTTATTGAATAAAAAGAATAATCTATAATCACTACTTCTTCACTTTTTTGCACTTCTTTAAAATTGAGTGATCACTACTTTTATACTTTTCTTGCACTTCTTTAAAATTGAGTGATCACTACATTTTTCCTTTTTTTGCACTTCTTTAAAATTGAGTAATCACTACTTTTTCTCTTTTTTTGTACTTCTTTAAAATTTAGTAATCACTACTTTTTCACTTTTTTTTCACTTCTGATACACATTTAGTAATCACTAAAAAAAGTGAACTCTGTTACTATAGTGCATACCAAGTGTTAAATGCTGTCTTGGGGACGTCATCTGGCTGGATATGAACTTGATGATATCCACTCTTCAAGTCTATACTGGTGAAATATTTGGCACCACCTAGTCTCTTGAGGCACTCATCAATGCAGGGTAGCAGATGTGAGTTATGTCATGTAACCTGGTTGATCACATGGTAGTCAATACAAAGGCACATAGAACTATCCATCTTTCATATAAATAGTACTGGCACTCTTCATGGTGACATACTCAGCCAAATTAACTTGAGATCCAACAGTTCCTTTAGTTGCTTGCAGAGTTCATCCAATTCCTTAGGACTCATCTTGAATGGAGGTCTGTTGATTGGTGCTGCATCACCCATATCAATGACGTGTTCTACCTCACATTCCAGAGGGAGACCCAGTAGCATGTCTTTGAATATGTCTGCATACTCTTTAACCAGATTACCAAATGATGAGTCTACTTGTCCTTGTTTATCTTCTGCCAAATACAAAAGATATGTGTCCTCCATTTGCTTCTCATGATTCATTCTTTGAAATTGTCTGTCTGATATCAGATATGAGAGTGTGGGGATCTTGCATGTATATTTTGGCCATAGGTTGTATGTGTGTCCTGCATGACAGATCTTCCAAGTATTCAGTTCCCAATCTGGTTTAGGCTTGGTATGCTTGAACCAGTCTTGTCTAAGGATCAAATCAAATTTTGTATCAAGCACAAAGGCTTCTCATTTTTGACAGAATCTACCAGCCAAACAAAGTTCCATAGATACCTTGGTGTAGATTGGGAGTTTGTAGCCTCCAGCCATTTCCACCTTGCAGCCTTGTACCAGATGCAATAGTAAACCTTGGGCCAGCCAGGGTGCAATGTATGACGTCCCTGCACCTGTATCTAACAGGGCTGTGGCTTCCTTCCCATTACATTGAACTGTGTATAATGGTAACTCTGTCAGGCTGATGGAATTCAATGAATTCAAGTGTTCCCAGTCACTTTCAATACTTTTTGGCAAGGTCTCAGAGGGGACAAACTCATACAATAAAGAAATATCTTTATTAATCACTTTTGGTTTGCATTCTGGTGATTGTTCAATACTCACCTCCTGGGAGGATTTTTCTTCTATTAGGCACAGCCAACCTCCCATCATGGCTATACTGCATGAAAATCCTGTCATTTTCTGTCATGCTCTTCATCTATTTTCCTTATGGTGTCTTGGATGGACTCTCTGATGGTCACAAGATGTAGCTAGCAGTCTCGACAGAAATGGCCTCTCTTGTTACACCAGTGACACATTACTTTGGTCCTCTTGTTGTTTGGATATTGTTTCTTTTGAGGTCTGTAGAGTGCATCCAGATCCATTGGAACTATGTTTAGAGGGCTTGATGAGTCCTCCCAGTGCTCCCTGCTTGTTGTCAACTATTGACCAACCTGTTTACTACTATTGTAGGCTAGAGCCACATGCATTGCACTTCCCAGGGACCCTGGCTCATGCATCAGCATGTGAACTTGTACATCCTTCGGATTACATGTAAGATATGTACTCACCTTTCCTCTGGCTCGAGATGACCTATACTGGTTGGTACAAGATTTACTAGCTGACTTAAATTTAGATTAAATGACTATGGTGTACCAGTTACTTTGTTAGCTTTTGCTACAACAGACACAGGTTCGAATCCGGCTGGTAGTTTTTTGTTTTTTTTTATAAAAAATTTAGTTTGAATGATAAAATAAAAGAATGACATCATCATTGTAGCTTTTTATTTAAGAAAATATTTTTTATTTTGTTTAGTTCTTTTTCTTTCTTTCAGTCTTTATCAACTATGTTAACTGCCTCTATTCCTAACTTTTGGATGGTAAAAGATAAAATGGATGATACCAAAGCTGCTATACAGTAAGTAATGATGCTATTATATGTTTTTATTACTGAATAATGTTCAAATAGATGGTTAATGTCAAGTGGAATCTTTTACAATCATTCTTCTAGTTATGGTGCAATTCTTTGTAGAAACAATGAGGCAATGACATTAGTATTCTATCAGAAATGTAGTTTAGTCTGGCAATGTTCCAAGAAAAATTGTTGTCATCAATCCAAGAAAACTATTTGCAAGGATTCTTTCTTTTTTGGTTACAAAGTTCCTATTGAACATGTAATTGGAGTCCTTTATCTTTAGTGCTTAAAAATGCCTCATCAAGGCATTGTCAAGTTTACAGGAATGAATGATAAGACAGTTACTAGTATTACTAGTAATATTTACAAGTTGATTGCTGCTGACATCAGAGAAAATGATATGCAAATTGGTAAAAGCTTTATATATTTTTGCTTTACTAACTTATTCTTATAGGTGGTATTAATACAGATGGCAATTCAATTATTGTTGAAATTGATGAGTCAAAATTTGGTAAACACAAATATCATCATGGTCATGCAGTGGAAGGAGTATGGGTCTTAGGTGGAGTTGAGAGAACAGCTGCTCACAAAGCATTTTTTACTGTTGTCCCATGCCGAAATGTCCAAACATTACTTATGGTTATTCAAAACTTTGTCAAACCAGGCTCTACAATTCATACTGATTGCTGGGCTGCTTATTCAAGTTTGGTAAATTTAGATGATTACTAATATATTCACAATACTGTTAATCATTCAGTTAACTTTGTTGCTCCTGATGGTACTCATACCAATACTATTGAAGGTAAAGTAATTGATTTTAGCTTAAAATTTTAACAAAATTTATAGATACTTAGAATGGCATTAAGATGCATGTATCAGCTTGTTTACAAACAAAAAAAATGATGCCTTGGAAACTTATTGAGTTTATTTGGCATTGTAAACATGCCAATAATGAATGGGATGGTTTAGTTCGATGCTTAAAAGAAGTTTCTTTTCAGCCATCAGACTCTCCTCTTGATAATCATGCTATTCTAACTGAGGTCATAGAAGAAACTTCTTCTACTGAAGGTAAGATTTCTTAATTCTTTTATAATTTATTAATATTAATTATGAAAATAGAAGAATTATCTAGCAGTGAATCAGAAGATAACTCTGAATAAAATAATAAATTTATCTTTCAATTAAGTTTTTTTTTTTAAAAAAAATGTGTCATGAGGATGGATTGAACTCCTAACCTACTGGTCAAAAAAAAAGAACTTAACCATCTGGACAACTTGCAAACTAACAATATTATACTAAGTATAGTTTTATAACATATAAATCACATAAAAAAGTCACAAGAAACAGTCATATGAATTAGAAATTCGAGGTCACAGTGTAATTCTGAGTTCAAATCTATAACTCTTTCCTTATTTGGATTACCCAATCTTGAGAAACAGGGTGAGTACATATCTTACCGTTCAACCCATCCTTCTGTAAACCATGCACGAATCAGTCCAACACTTCTTCTTCATTCATATTTGGCAACTCTAACTGGATGTTTTAGAATGCATCTACATATGCTTCCACAAAACCTTTTTGCTTTAGTTTGGCCAGTCAGTCATGGGCCATTTGGAGAGTGAAAACCAGGTGGAACTTGGAGTTCAATTGTTGTTTGAAGTCCATCCATGTTACTGGCTCCTCTTGTAGTTTCTCCAACCTGTGCCACCATACATCAGCTCTTCCCCTAAATAGGGTAACAGCATACTGTACTCATTGATCATAGTCCAGGTCCACTAGCTCAGCATATTGTTCAATGGACTGCAACCATCCATCAATAATAGCTGCATCACGTTCACTGCTGTACTTTTCTGGTTCATGGATATGCAACTTCACCATTGCAGTCTTTGGAGCAGGTTTCTCTTGTATAACATCCTTTAGTACCTTAGCCATAGTCTTGATCATCAAGGCCATAGACGCCTCTTGATTTTCCATGCTTTCTGTTTGTAGGTGTTCATTGTCTTCAATCTTCAATGTTTTGATCAGTTCTTCAATTTCAATCATTTGCTTGTCTTCTTCAGTGTTTGCTTGGTTGTATGTTCTTGAAACTGACATCAGCTACCAATTGTCATAACAGTGGATATGTCCTGATCTGAGTTATCTTCCTGGAAGTAGTCAAACTCACTGGAGATCAAGGAGAATGGAAAAGAAATAAGAATAAAGGTAAAATGGTTGATATTGTTTTATTGTCACTATCTATGTTGATATTTATATTTTTCTTTGAACTATGTGTAATCTATAAAATGGTCAAAGATATAAAAATGAATAAATGTGAGTACATCACTTAGTCACTTTGCTGAGCATAAACTTCTTAGAGATGTGCTCTTTTTGGAGCAGAGGCTGAGTGGACAATGGCTTGCTGTTTTGGGAGTCTGACCAATTACACAAAAGTTCTGTACAACTACAATTTTGCACATATGACATACTGCTAACAGGTGTCATCATCAGTCTCCTTGGCCGATTTCAAGGACTGACCCAATGAATCAGCTTTCTGACAAATCTTTGTCAAGCTGAGATATCAGTTGCTAGAAATACCTTTTGGTATCTTGATGACTACATAAATTAGTCAGACAGTTAATCAATCAATTAGTCAGGTACCAAAAGGTATAAATAGAGCTTTATTTTATAACAATAAAAGATAACTTTTAATTTATCAATCTATGTCATTTGATTGATTAGTTTTTGATTCTGACATTTGGGCACAATGATCGGCTTCAATTTATAAGTAATTCATTTGGCACCTAGGAACCCAGAAAATGACAATTGGTAGCTGATGCTCAATCGATCTACAACAATAACACAGAGATAAGTTTGATTTATATTTTTTCATTACAAGAGGCCTGGAAAATTCGTACCCCAACATGGAATCACAACCAACAATGGAAACAATGATTGCCATGATGGCACAGGCCTTTCAACAGGCTATGCAAGTAAACACCCTGACTATGACACCCATTCCCAAAATTCATCTCTGTGAACCTGAGGTGTACAGAGGTGAATGAGTAGCAGCAAAGATCAATGGATGGCTCCAATCTATTGAATGTTACTGAGACTTTTTCAATTTAGATAATGAGCAAACATTGAAGTATGCTGTTACACTGTTATGAGACCATGTGGATGTTTGGTGGAGATGCTTAGAATTATGCAATGACACCCCAGCTTTTTGGAAGGGATTCAAACAGGCAGTGGTAGATGAATTTCGCCCTGTCCATACCCTCCGAGCAGCCCATGATCGTCTTGCCAAGCTGCACCAAAGAAGTACAGTGGAGGACTATGTCAACTCATTCCAAGATATCATGTTGGACATCCCCTCCATGATGGACAAAGAGGCCTTAGATCACTTTGTCTGAGACCTGCAGGCCAATGCCCACATTCATGTCAACACCCATGATCCCACCACTCTTGACAATGCCATTCGCATTGCTCTGGCATATGAAAGTAGCAAGAAGATTGGTCAACCCATTGACATGATGTGTGACTACCATTTGGCTCCATCCAGGTTTGCTGCTCAAGATGGTGTCACCCCAATGGATCTCAATGCAGTTTTCTAATGCCCACACCAGCCATGTAACTGAGTAGACTACTCACAGATAGAGTGTTTCTAGTGCCATTGCAAGGGTCACACACGTCATTTCTGTCCTGAATGCACTGCCACTATTTGGAAGTTGGATGAGGAGTGTTACAAGGATCATCAAAATTTTCGCCACACACAGCTGTGAAGGGAGGTCAGCTGTGCCAGATAGAAGAAAAACCCTCCCATGAGGCGAGTACCAAGTTTGTTGAGAGGAATATGAATGCCTCTATTAATAAAACTGATGTTTCCCTGTATAACTCTGTTACTGATGATATTGCCAATGGAGATACAATCACAATGGATCAGACATTCTTGGAACAATTACATGCCACAGTCAACACAGATTTACTGCTTTATGAAATCTATGTCAATGGGAAGTCCTTTTCTGCCTTGATCGATAGTGGCACCAGTGCCAACTATGTTTTGCCTGCTCTTGCCAAGTCTGCCACACAACACATTTACATTGCAGATAGGCAAGTCAAAACTGCAAGTGGCCATTGTACCACTATCCATGAAAAGGTGATACTACCCATTTCTTTGGGAGGATATGAAGATCTGGTTGAAGCCTATGTCTTTCCAACAAAATTTGACCTGATCTTGGGATGTGCCTGGCTCTAGATGATCAAACCACATCCTGACTGGAGTACCAACTGCTGGCATTTCTTGCACAATGGATGGAAATATGTCCTATAACTGCTTGATAAACATACTACCCAACCACAATTGGATTACTTGATGTCCACCAAACAAGTAGAGAAGCTTGTAGCCAAGCAAGGCACAAAATGCTACCTGGTACACTTGGAAAATGCCTCGCACAAATTATCCCCTGAGTCAGAGTGGCCTGATTTTGTCACCAAGTACAAAGACGTGTTCAAAGAGACCCCTGATGGACTTCCCCTGGACCGTGGAATCCATCATGTCATCAAAACTGGAGATGCTCAACTGACTAATTGACCCCCATTCAAGATGAGCCCAGTGGAACTCAATGAATTGAAATGCCAGCTCAATGACCTCTTGTTGCAAGGTCTGATCCACCCAAGTTCGTCTCCATGGGGTGTGCCAGTGTTATTTGTCTGTAAGAAAGATGGCTCTATGTGCATGTGCATCAATTATTGGGCACTCAACAAGGTTATGGTTCACAATTTGCACCTGCTTCCCCAAATTGATGAATGTCTGGAATGCCTGCATGGCACATCTCACTTCACCAGCTTGGATCTGAAGAGCAGTTATCACCAGGTTTGCATAAACCTCTCTGATGTCTCCAAGATGGCTTTCAACATGTGTTATGGACAGTATGAATTCCTTATCTTACCCTTTGGACTAACCAATGCACCCCCAACATTCCAAAGCCTAATGAATCGTGTCCTCAGTGATTGCTTGGATGGTTTCACCCTTGTGTATCTCGATGATATCCTGATCTTTAGCAAGTCACTGGAGGACCACAAACGTCATGTCTGTCATGTACTCAACTGCTTCCATGAAGCCAAACTTGTCATGAACCTGAAGAAGTATGAATTCAACAAACATGAGCTTACCTTCATTGGTTTCCAGGTGTCTGCCAATGGCATTCTTCCAGCCCTGACCAAAGTGAAGGTTGTGCAGGAGTGGCCAGTCCTGATGAATGTTCAAGAGGTACAGCAATTCATTGGTCTCACCCAGCATTATCACCATTTCATTCCTGGGTTTGCAGGCATTGCTGCACCTCTTACTAATCTGACCCATGGCACTGGTCCCAAGAAGTGTTCCATTGTTTGGACTTCAGCCTGTCAGGAGAGCTTTGATCAGCTCAAACAAAAGCTCTCCTCTGCACCTGTTTTGCAACTGCCAGATATGATGAAGCCCTACTGAATCAAAATGGATGCCTTGGATTTCAGAGTAGGTGCTGTCTTGTTACAAGAGGATGATCGTGGTCACTGGCGTCCCATAGCATATGAGTCCAAGAAGCTGTCTCAGGCCAAACATGCTTACTCTGCCCAGGAATGTGAGTTACTTGTGATTATCTATGCCTTACAGACTTGGCATTGTTTGATCAATGGGCTCCTGTACACGGTATTCACTGACCATTTGCCATTGAAATATCTTCACCATCAAACCAAACCGACCCTGTGCCTTGTCCACTGGCTAGCCAAACTGGAATTATACAGTCCCAACATCCAGTACAAGCCCAGCAAAGAAAACCACATTCCTGATGTCCTGTCCCACCATGATGGCCCTGATTGTGAGACTGCTGAGCTCTCTCTGGAACCAGAATTCCTCTATGTGACTCAGGTAGTTCTCAATACAGAATGGCCAAAATTCTATGCCCATCCAGAGACTGATTGGCCACCAGAATTCCATTCCAAGCTCAAGCAGGAATAAGACAACTTCATACTTCATGACAGATGCATTTTTTGCAAGGTCAAACAAGGCAACTCTATCTATGAAATTCACTTCACTATTTTTGCCTGCCATGTAGATCTCATGGCCAAATATCATCAAAGCCTTGGCCATGCTGGTGATACTACAGTTTATGATGTCTTGTGCACCCAGTGGTGGTAGCCATCCATGCATTCAGATATTTGCACATGGTTACAGTCCTGCCCACAATGCCAACTGGCCTCCAATGCTGACTGACATGTCCATCATGCCCCAATGAAACTGCTGTCTGTTCCTGCTGCTTTTGCTCATTGGCATTTGGATTTCATTGGCGAACTCCTGATCACTTGTAACAGCAATCAATGGATCCTAGTTGCTGTCGACTATGCCATGAATTGGCCCATTGCACACATGGTTCCTGATGCCACCAGTGAGACAGTGGCAGCATTTTTATACAAAGAAATTGTTATGCATTTTGGCTGCCCAGAGGAAATCCTTACTGACTGTGGTGCAAACTTCATGGCTCAAACATTGGCTCACTATATGATGAAGTTGTGTGCACATCATATGCTTACCTCGGCCTACTACCCACATACTAATGGTAAGTGTGAATGATTGAATGGCATCTTCAAACAAATGCTTTGAAAATACATCCATGGGGATATCTATCAGTGGGACGATTTTATCAACACTGCTTTATGGGCCTGTCACATTCACAAGCATCACACCACTGGGTTTAGTCCTTTCTATCTCACATATGGTCACAAGCCACATCTTTCCAGAGATTCTTTGCACCCACAACTCCTTGCACAATTACCTTCCAGTACATCCACTCATGCCAACTCCTCCTTACCTACCATATGTCAACTTCATGCTGGTCACGCCACTGCTGAAGACCAAGTGACTGCTGCTAGTGCCAAGGATAAAGAATGCTGGGATGCTACTATTCAGCTACAGAAATTTGCTATTGGCAACCACATTTTTCTCTGTCACAAAAACCCTTACAGCCTGGAATTCAATTGGATGGGTCCTTACATCATCATGGATAAGCATGCTCTCACCAATATTTACAAGCTGACTTTGATTGAAGGTGAGCTGTATACTTCATGGGTGCACACTGACTGCTTGAAATACACTCACTCCAAAAGTTTCGAAGCTACTTGGTACTGTCCTTCTGCTGCCCACTCTTGCTCCCACCAGGCCCTTCAGGATTCCATTGCTGCCTCCCCTGGTCCTTCGCTTGCCACTGCATTTTTGATTGCAGATGATCAAGATTCTGGAGAGGGGATAATGTCATCATTGGTCTCCTTGGCCAATTCCAAGGACTGACCTGATGAATCAGCTTTCTATGGTGCACTAAAGCTATAATCGACAGTTTTTTACTCCTGTTTCAATTTTAGCATTTAAAACCCCGCTCAAGTAGTGAATTTTATTCATTGATGCCTAATCTACAGTGAGACGTGAATACCCTCATTGTAAAGCACCTCACTACTTCATCTGCTGCCCATGCATCCATTCCTCTGCTATAAGCCTCTATATACTGCCAGCATCTTTTGTAATATTTTCTTATCTTCATTGGAGTTTGATGAGGCGGGGATGCAGTATCTAGAGCAGCAGGAAGATGTCGCTGTAGCCCTTTGAAAGAGTAATCACAAGTACAGCACACTTCGTGCTTAGCGCCAGACCAGTATCTTTCAATCCAGTTACATTCGCAATGAAACTTTGGATAAAGATCGAATAGTAGATGATTCTGCAGTAAAGTTTCCTGCAGAGCTGAACGCTGGTACTTGAAATCATCTTGGAGTGCCAACAAGTGTTGGGCACAACATTCTCCCATATTATCTCCATCACTATCTCCACATCGAAGTCTCCATTTCTTCCCTTGATGTTCAGGAGTACGATCAAGATCGTGCCACAAACCTCTTTCAATGAGAATCTGCTTAACGCCTTTAAACTCCTCCCATTTTTTAATGGCTCCATTTTTCTTTTGTCATTGCTTGGTTACGTAGAAATTTTGAGCCTTCGTTTTCTGCTCCTCGTGATGAAAATATTGTGTGTTCTTGAAGCAATACTTGTCTTTGTTAGGATCATAGACTTTAGGCGAAAGACACATGCGTGACGTGATCAGAGCATCAGCAGTGAAGGCAGTGTGGTTCGAGGATTGGTCGAACACAAAAAGTCCCACACAGTCTGGGTGTAGTGCTTTGAAAATCGGTATGGTGTCCTCTTCAAGTTGTTTCACCAAATCCTCATATCCCCAATATCCTTCTCTGTTTGCACTGGCGTAAAACAACTTCCTTGAGGTCTTGCCATCATGGCGCATAGTTCCATGGCAAGAGCACTGGAACTCGCTTACCATGATTGACAAACCAGGTCCCTTGATTCTCATCTGTATTTTCCCATTTTTGAACCATCCTTTCTCACGGCCATCATTTGCATAGAAAACAGATTCATCGTGTGTCACAAGCACAATCTTCCTACTGCCTGCACCCAGAACTGGCTCGATTACAGTTTCCATATCATCTCCATCAAAGTCAACCATGAACTTTTTGCATCGCATCATTCTTTCAGCCCACGCTTGTCGGTAGGTTATGACGTCTTGTCGCTCATGTCCATCATAGTAAATTCCTTTTTTGTTTTTTCGAAATTTAAAACCCCATGTTGACATGTATGCTCGTATAGTTTCCACAGATATATTGCCAAGCTCGTTAGTAATCTCAGGGATTACTTCATGGTCAATAAACCGCTTCAGCATAACTAGGTCTCTTTCCATAGGTTTTTGTTCTTTTAACCAAGTGACGCATTTCTCTTTGACATCTTCATATGAAAGAACAGTTACACTTTTAATGTGTTTACCTTGCTGCGATGCAGAAATTGATCTGGTTGTGGCAAATTCTTCTGCCCAATGGCAGATGACCCGGCTTCGATAAGATATCATTGTTGTACTCATTTTGTTTCCGTAAAAAAAGTTTGCTACATGCATCGATGCTTTTCCTTTTTTCCAGCCATGTTCAAGCATGTTATCAATATACATTTTAACAGTATAATAGCGCATGAGATGCGCCTTGTTAGATGCTGTGGTGGGTGTAATGAATGACGCTATTGCCTGATTCAAATCATACATAATGCCCAATAGAAATTTACCATTCTTTGCATTGATTGTATTTGCGTCATCCTCAGTATCAAGATCTTCATTTTCATTTTCATCTTCATCATCCTCGACCCTGTCATCTTTGCTGTTTTTGGTACTGCTCATTTTGTTGGAATTTTGGGAGGAGGAAGAGGCTGCAGGAAGGAAGTACTTGTTGATAGGCACATGCTCTTTCAGGGCCCTTTCTTTTTCTTCACGCTGTCTTTTAGCAATTCTCCACTGCGTAGTCCTTGAGCTTTTAACGTAACTGCCACGTAAATAAGAGCCATCATTTTTTGTGGAGGGCTGAAGTTTGTCAAAGGCGGTGATCAGATCACACTCGAAACTGACATCCTCATTTTCAGAACTTGCATCGTTGTTGTCGGTTTCTGTTTCTATAGTGGCTATGGGAGTAAATTGTTTTCCGGACTCTCTTAGTTTCAAAGCTAAGGCTCTACGTTTGTTTGGACGTCCCATTTTGAGGAGTCTAATGAAGTGCATCTCACGCACACTTCATATGGGTCCACGAACCGACGTGTGGGTAAATATTTACCCGTTTATTTGGACCTCCTCCCAGCATTTCAATTATGGGTCGGCCTTGCTTAAAGATCCCAACTTTGGAAAGATAAAAAAATTTTTTTTAAACAACTTTAGATAAAATAACAAGTTAAACTTATGCTAAATGATCTTCTCTACAATGCTAACTCGTTATTTTTTTGATGTGACAAGTTTGTATCCCGTTATAACCCTTGCAAGCTCGAGCAAAAAATTGTCGATTATAGCTTTAGTGCACCATAACAAATCTTTGTCAAGCTGAGATATTAGTTGCTGGAAATACCTTTTGGTACCTTGATGACTATGTAAATTAGTCAGACAGTTAATCAATCAATTAGTCAGGTACCAAAAGATATAAATAGAGCTTTATTTTATAATAATAAAAGATAACCTTTGATTTATCAATCTACATTGTTTGATTAATTAGTTTTTGATTCTGACATTTGGGTGCAATGATCGGCTTCAATTTATAAGTGATTCGTTTGGTGCCTAGGAACCCAGAAAATGACAAGGTGTGACAAATTGATATGACATGACACTGACAAAAATGTGGAGCAGCGGAGTATCGATCTCCGTGCCTCTCGCATGCTAAGCGAGCGCTCTACCATTTGAGCTACAGCCCCAAGATGTTTTTGGGGCATTGCGTTGGTCATTTGTTAACTGCACTAAGAACACCTCGAAAATGGCCTTTCTAAAGATTATTCTAGATCTTTGGGTAGGCCAAAGGAGCCATCTAGATGGATTGAATACTTCTGGACAGCCAGAACGACTGGACAATCATGATGATATCAAGTAGAGTAATAGAATAATATAGCTACCTATTGATACTACTACTCATTTTTCTTTTTTATTTTTATTTTCTCTTTTTTTTATAATTATCAAGCAGAAGAAATAAAAATAAATGATGACAAAAATGAGTGAAAGGCATAAAAGACATTAAATAGAAAAAGTAAAAAGAACAAAAGATATAAAAAGAAACTAAAGAAAAGGTTAAAGGAAAAAAATGATTATTATTATATAAAAAGATCAATATTACTGCTATCTATTTTACTACTGCTATTATCAATTTAATGCTGCCACTGGATTACCAATTCTCTTAGCTATTATAGATAATTACTAGTTATGAAAATGCTATAAAAATGAGGCAACTTAAGTAATTTTAACTGTTTTATTACTTTTGACCATTCCACTACCTTCAGTTATTTCAATATTTTTTACAGTTTTCTCACTTTTTATTATTTTTATACTTTTTACTATTTTATCACTTTCAGCTATTCTTTTACCATTGGTTACTTTAACTGTTTCATCATCTTCAGCTATTTCTTTACCATCTGTTATCTTAGCTATTTTATTACTTTTCTGCTATTTTCTCTATTTACTTATTCCTTATTTTGTATTTTCAATTTTTGTATAAATATCCTTACTTTTTAATGAATAAAATACAGGTTTTTCAAATATAAAATAATCTATCTACTTAACAATCTCAAGCATAAGCCAAGGTTCTCTCAAGAATATCAAGATAAACTCAAGTCTTTTTGCATCTCTATTGGTTATTATTAAAAAAAGGGAATTACTTTGGACAAAAACATTTTGCTCTCAGACAAAAACATTTTTCAGGCACTGCTAAGAGGTTTGATTCCCAGTTGACATGTACTAAGTTCACCAATGCTCTCGGACAAAAACATTAAGCTTACGTTGTAGCATCCTGAGACGCTACGGTGTTAAGTATGATTGTTGTGGCCATGTACCAAGTTGTGAGTGTAAAGCGGTTCTTGAAAAAAAAAAACCAAGATGTAGGTAGCAGTTTATAATAATGGTCGGTTTCAGTGTAGCGTCCTGAGACGCTACGGTCTCTTTTATTTTTTTATTTTTTTATTTTTTTATTTTATCTTTTTATTTTTTTTTTTATATATATTAGCAAGAAGGAGAATAAAAACGAGGATGACAGAAAAAGAACGAAAGGTGTTAAAGAACATTACAAAGAAAAGGCTAAAGAAAGAAAGCAATTATCACCATACAAAAGATTAATATCGCTACTATCAATTTCAATACCGCCGCTACTTATTTTACTACCACCGCTACCTATTTTACTACCGCCCGCTACCCACTTTATTACCGCCCGCTACCAAATTTATTGCCACCCGCTACCATATTTTACTGCTGCTGCCATACTACCGAAATCAACTGTCACAATGGCCACTGATAAATTTCTAGTCACAAAGTGCTACGAAATCCGAGGCAACTCAAGTGCATATAACATGAGA